>JAITYZ010002897.1:0-14872 GCA_027744595.1 Paronellides praefectus
TTTCATTAAATCGTTAGCAATAATTAGTGAAAGTTGTAAACTAATATAGTTTTGTGTTGATAATAAAATTCTTGGTTCAGTTTTCCTTCAGCATCTGCTGGAATGCTAAGTGCGTCGAACCCGCCACCTCCAAGGTATCAAACTGTATTGGTTGAAGATATCTTAAATATACCTGGTCGAGAAAAACGACCGTCAAGACTAGCAATATTTATGAGAGGTTTACCAGGAAGCGGTAAATCTCATATTGTTAAATTAATCAAGGTGATTTAAAAATATTTATAACACTTAGCTTGGTTGCTGCTGCCTTTTGCTTTTTAAATTGTTTTTCATTTATAATTTAAATTCGCTTGCACATTCCATCACTTTTGGTATTTTTACCTGCTTCGGTCGGAATCATGTTTTTTAAAGGAATGAATCCCATATTTTGCATATATGAAGTTTCTATGAAATGCATAATAATTATGGTCACCAGGAAAGAGAGGTAGAGATGGGCGGAAAAGCTCCTAGAATTCTGTCTCTAGATAATTACTTTATCACCGAAATGGAAAAGAAAGAAAAGGACCCTGTGACTGGTGTAGAAATGAAAAAGACTGTGATGGAATATGAGTATGATGAAGAGAGAGAACCTCTTTACAGAGCTCAACTTGTTCGTCAATTTAAGAAGACGCTTGAAGAAGGATATTTTTCGTTTGTGATTGTGGATTGTGTGAATGAGTATGTAAGGCAGTTTGAAGATATGGCTACTGTCGCGACACAAAAGCGCTTCCAGGTAAGATACCACTTACAAGCATACAAAGTTAATATTTTATTCTAAAGTTTTTAAATGGATTTAGCACTGACATGGAACTTAATTTTTTCAGGTGTATGTTTCTGAGATTGAAGAAAGCGTGGACGTTTGCCTCAAGAGAAATTTGCATAAACGGACGAAAGAAGAAATTCAGAAAATAAGTAAAAATTGGGAGAGAACGCCAAGTCACTTTGTTAAGCTTGATACGCGTACGCTTTTACAAGATGAAGCAGTTCAAGAGGTAAAACAATAATACTAAAGTTATATTTTATGCAGTTAGTTGGCTTATTTATGTACTCATTTTTTGTCATTTTATGCTCGGGTACTTTTTAAGTCACCACGTTACTGATTTATCAGTGCATTGTTAGACAAGGAGACTTGTCAGGAAAATAGTTGTAGGGATATATGAATCTTATATAAATCTTATGAATTTTGTATATATGTATAATCTCAGCCCTAGCGAGCATAACATTTTTTTTTATAAAAGATGCTGCTGATATTCCCTTTGTAGAATTTATTAATAATTTATACTCTTCGTAGGTTGAAATGGAGGACGTTTCTGATGTTGAAGCGGATAGCAATCAACAAAAGGCACCAACCCCAGCCGAAAGGGGCAAAATTGGTCCGCAGGTCGTTGATTTAGAGGAAATTGAAGTAAGGGTTGTTTAAACTAAAAGTTTTCAAAAAATATTCAGCACTATGATTATTACTAATATAAAATTGTTATTGTGTTGTAGGATGAGAACTCTGGCGACCAGCATCAGGTTTCCAGCAAATGGGACGCAATCGAACCTTCGCAAGAGAAACTGAGTAATATTTTGTTATCGAATATTTCCCTTCATACACAGGTTAATGAAATTGTGAACATGACTTTTGGTTTTGATTATAGACAAATTGGACGGTTTGATGAAAAGGAAACGTGGAACCAGTGAGGAGAAACATGTCGAGTCAGCACCAAGTATTGAAAATTGGCTTACTGGTAACATGCCGGAGGAGTATATGTGTAGAAGACCATCTCAACCTGGTCAAAAACGGGTAAATTATTATTAAAAATCAGATTGTTCTCCGCTTTCTGTTCACATTTGCAAAAAAAATATTGATTTAATTTATTAATATATTTATTTTAGGTAAGGCTCGGCATTATGTCGCACTAAATTCATTTAAATCATCACCAATATCAAGATTTTGAGCTACAGGATAACAAGAACTGAATATATAAGTGTAACCTGATTTAGCGAACAATTTTGTCAATATTTATTTATGTTAATCAGCATTATGTAAATCGAATAGAATTTTATTATCAATTTTCTACATTTAGTCCCTTTTTATCCATGTCCCAATAATCGTTGTAGATTTATAAAGAAAACAACAATTTTTATAGTTGTGTGTCCTCACTGGTTTTTGATAACACAATGTTTAAGTATTCATCTACATTCAAGCGGGCAATGGATCATCAATCTGACCATTCCCATTAGATTCATCAAAAAGTAGATTGTAGGCATATATTAAATGAACAGCTACATATTTCTGAAGATTTTAAGAAAATCTAAGGAATTGTTATACTTTTAAAATTAAAATAAAAAATATTTATACTTAGACTAAATTTTTTTTATAACAGTTCTTGTAACATGTGTATATGTAAGCACGCTTCCTCTCGTGAAAATCATACTACTGCTGCATTCTGCTCGTGCTCATCATTTTGTCAATGCTCCCCCCGTGTTGGTTCCTTTGCACCAATGGTGTTTGTGGCGTTGTTGAATAGTTTGTACCAAACAAAACAGTTCTTAAAAGAATTATTGCAACTCTCTTTCTTCCATCCCTTGTCCAATGCCCGCAATAACCTTCCTGTCCACGTCTTTTTAGAGACTCTCGTAATTATTGTGGATCTTCAAAATGACAGATTTTAGAAACGGAATAGGATTTTACAACTTCAAACGTGGTTTTCTTTTATGTATTCATTATTGATTACTCACCCCAACATTCGTATCATGAAGCCTGTTGTTGCATCCAAGCTGTCAAAAATGGACTCTCCTAGTTTGCAAGCTACAAGTTGGCAACAATGGACGGATGATGATTTTAGCAATTCAATGGGGTTGGAGTTTTTGTTGAGTTGAACTTTTCCAATTTTTTTACTTGTGCTCCAGGATGAATTTACTCCATGCATGAACTTTGTTCGATCTTTTTTTCTGTTAACTTTCTCCTTGTGTAAATTGTTTTTGTCTGTAACATCACCATCCCTCATCATGTACTGTGGGGCTGCTACAGGTATTAAGGGTCTACTTTGTTCATCAATGCTTCGTCTATACCTATTATAACCGTATGGATTTTCACGTCCAGCCACAACGCTAATAGTTGTTGCATTAAGAGCGGCTGCTGCTAGCATTTGGCGATTATTTTGCAAGGAATTCTACATCAATAACAATACTCTCATTGTTTGAAACTCGTTTAATAAAAATTATTTATTATAAATATAACGTAAACTTGATTAAATTTGGAATTGGCAAAAGGTACCTGAATCAAGTTTAGGAAAAACATGAATCCGAGTAGGGCCAGGGCAGACAGTGCTGGCGAATTTCCATGCTTGTGTTGATGCCCATGTTGACCATGCCCAGCGTCCCATCCCCAACTACAATGAAAGATTATTAGCGAATTCTCAAACTGGGCTAGCACAAATTAAATTGTCTTTATGTAAATTTACTCACCCGTTTCTCTTATTCATGATCTGATCCTTATCCAGTTCTGGCTCGAGCCGATGTTTCGTGTAACGAAACTTACCGTTATGATTACTTGATTGTAACTTGGAGTACAATAATGACGGGGATAAAGAAAGTGACGGATGCTGTTGCTCGGCATAGGCATCTAATAAACTATTTTGTGGCTGATACGATTTGTATGTAACTGGCAAAAAGATTTGTTTTTGAAGTTGAGGCAAATTCTGGTACAACTCTTGTAAATGACTAGAGTTTTTCGCAGCTTCTTGGAACGGTGGTGTCAGCATTTGGTACGTTCCAAAGTTGGAAACTGCTCTGTCTAGGAACGGACTTTGCATTTTTGTGAGTGGGAATTCAATGACTGACAATTTGTGCTGGTCGACAACTAAATGACTGTTTTCAAAAACACCTTATTAGATTGAAACAAAGTGGTGATATGGCATGTTGCATGATGCATTATTTTCATAAGAACTACTTAACGAGCTTATGAAAAGTAACAAAGTACGTTTTTTCACGCTCCGAAAATCCGGCTAATTATAACATTATCCCATGACAAGTACTTTTGCGTCTTCTTGCACAAACTGCGGTCAAGACTTTTGAGTACCTGTATCACCACCACCTTTGCCATTTGACGTAGCATGTATGTACGTAGTTGTCATAATAAATATACATTAGCTGATGTCACAAAATGCTAATTTAACACAAATTTCTGGTCTACATAAATTGTTTGCTTTATTATCCGTATCAGATTCAAATCTTATTCTTGTTACGTTGAGCAGTATTTCTATGATGGGTTTTTTAGTAGCTTTTGTAGCATGTCGTCACACATTTGTACATTTTATGTATTTTATACAACCGGGTTACATGGTTGATGGTATGTAAGGGCAAAACGAAAAAGCAGTCAAATATATGAGTATAATATGTATGTATTACGATTTGTAGTCTACAAATTTTCTTTGAATTTTCTCATAGGTCGTGCAAAGTTATATTCAGCAACACTCCCACAAGTTCAGGAAGGAAAGTCATTCTCAACAAACCGGACGATGCTGCTGATGCTGACGCTGCTGATGATGGCGATGACACAAGAGTTCAAAGAATTTTTTTATGATGTAACAAGAACAACTTGGGTGAGTGCAACTGAGGATGGTGAAAGTGAAATCGCAATAAGCCTTTCTTGTGATTCCTCTGACAAATGGTGCTTAAAATTACCATATATGATGATGACACCCTTAGATTTTGTACACAATAAAGACTGTTTGCTTTAAAATGCAATCAATTATTAATTGTATGATAAAATATTGCTAAGATTTAAAAAGCTACACGTACACAAGAGAAAACAAAACATGTGCCTCGAATAGAATATATAGTTAGTAGTTAATTCGGCGGACATCCGAAAAACTTTTTGAAGCAATATACTTAAAATGCCTTATTTGTAAGATATATTTGTTCAAGTGTACTTTTATGTTTGTCCAATTTATATGATCTCTTAAAATATAACAGAGTAGTAAAACTACAATTTGCCCGCTGATTTAAACACTCAGTCAATTGTGGGATTTAAAATTTTAATGCCAATGCAATTTATCTTTGCTTTAAGTGTGTTCTTTTTATTATGAATTGTTAATTTTTGCTAGTCTTTTATGCATCCAGAGTCTGGATTTCAGACTATCCAGATTATAGTCAAATCCGTCTAGTGCTGGTCTACATATAAAACCTATGGTAAAAAAAATACAAAACTTATTGAAATACCTCTCTAGTAAGCATACTGTGTAGTTGAAGAAAAAAGTTTATTGTTGTACTAAGTTTTTATTAAAAAATATTTTTGTGCTAGAAATAGTATAATTCAGAATAAAAATGCAAAAGCGCTTATTTAAGAACAACTTTTTGCTATGAAAATACGTTTAATTTTGTTTAAAAGTACTACATTCAAAGTACCAACAAGTTCGAATGAAACCGATAAATCGCATTTATTTTTACAACTACACATTTATCATTATTATTGGTGCGCTATACTAAAAACGGCAAGTAAAAATACATACAATCAAGGTGCTACAGAACACGCAATACTTTTTATATAAAATAGCAAAACATTACAATTCGATATCTCATACTGACTCAACAATTTTTGCTTACAAGTAAAATATTGTAGCTTATAATTACTTAACATAAAACAACAAAAAGTGTCTCTCCCTGAAATGACTCAAAAAAATAATAAATAGGTAACATAACAGTTCAAACGTGTGATCGATTATAAAAATAAGTTATAATAATATGTATAAGCTATGTCATCACTCCACCATATTTCTGTATTTTTTAGCAAAAAAAATTATAATTAGTTTGTGGAGTTATTATTAACTTATGTGTAATGTGAGAAAAGCTTTCCAACAATTTTTTTTGTCGGGTGGGGTAAGATGCAACATATTTTAATAGTTTTCACACCTACCAGAACTACAAAATAATCTCAACTAAATTGAAAAGATGATCTTGTTTTCGGGCGTCTTCCTTTTTGAATTATTGTTTCTTATTATTTGTAAAAACTACAGGCATAAATTACAGCTAGTCGTCGTGTGCTCATGTGGGCCAATACGTGTTCGTGACACGATTTATTATTATATTACGCGGATCGTGTTATTCCTACAAGTAAAAATGGTTGATAAAGTTAGAACTATCAGTGGGTTTCGTTGCAGACGAAAAGAGATTTGCAGTTTTCTTGAGATCTTCCTATTGCGCGCTGCGTCAAGGTATAACTTGGTCTTATCTCCTCCCTTGCTGGTCTGAGTGTAGTACATTAGGTTTGCTGTCGCCATACTATAAAAAAACACACAACCAGAAGAAAAAAACGATGAGACATATTAACTTTTTCCTGTCATAAAATCTGTTTTAACTATGTACTGATTATTTTGTAAGGTGATTCTGATTATTATTTCCTTTTGGATGTGAATGTTGCAATAAAAGAAAATAATACAAGCTATTTT
This sequence comes from Paronellides praefectus, assembly GCA_027744595.1. Lineage (NCBI taxonomy): Eukaryota > Metazoa > Arthropoda > Collembola > Entomobryomorpha > Paronellidae > Paronellides > Paronellides praefectus. The sequence goes on from JAITYZ010002897.1 coordinate 6,471, forward strand.
AGCTATATGTTTCAAACAGAATCTCATGCAGGTATGCATGCACCCCGTAACAATAATCATAATTACAAATTACCACGAATGCGTAATAAAACATGTCTCCCTTTCGCCACTATCATAGACAAATATTGTGTATTCACATTAATAAAAGTTTCTATTTCCTTATAACTAATGAAAAAATTAATACACGCATTGACATCGAAATTGTTTTCGAAATTTGAAAACGAGGAAACCATTGTTTTAGTCAACATGAAGATAATGATAGTAGCGAATGGTAGGGGTGATAAATCATTAATGAGTTGGTAATATTTCAAACTTACGCTGTGAAATGACAGATTCCGTGTGCGTTGGGGAGACCAACATCCTTCACACATTCACGAGCCGCTTCGCACATCATTTGCTGCCGGCAAACGTCTTCGGTAGTATTGAACGTTCTCACGTAAGCCTGAAATAAGTTATCTTTCTTTGATTAGGTATATCAATATTTTCAATGAGACTAACAATCAAGTAGAGGAATAATATTCTCAGCATGCAATCATAATAATATATGTCTAGTTTCTCTCGAAATCTCTTTTCGTTGAGCTTTCCTATATGTGACAAACAACAGAAGAATAAAGCAAGTAGTCAATTGTATTTAAAGATACTATACGCACCTTGCCCATATCAATAGCAGCTAATGTGACGTCAGTGATTCTGTCCTTTTGTCCAATGGATCTGGCCCGCATGGATCTTTGGTTCAATGAGGATTGAAGAGCTTTCATGAGAGTCAAGACGAAGTTGACAAGCTGTGAAAAATGGGACAGTAAATAAGTGTAAACAGTTTTGCGCTATTCAAATTTGCATTTTTTTACAACGTGAATTTTTAGTAGGGTGGGTGGTGTACCCATTTCTTAATTTACCTCTTTTGTTTGGTTGGTGCCATCGCCGGCATTGGGATCTTCGGCTCCTGTCACTACTGCGATAAGAGTACGAAGGGCGCCCTGAAATTAAGGATTCCCAGGTATTACACAGGTATTACGAATTACAAACACACGAAAACAAACATGCATAATAATAAAGGTGTACTTGGTTTAAAAGTAACAACCGCGTTTAGTCGCATGTTTAGTCGCGGTTTTATCACGATTTGGGTTTATGTTCAACTAAATGCATGGCTTAAAATACATGGGACGAAAGTTGGTTAACTATTTACCTTCATTGGATTAGGGTCAGTATCTTCTCTGTCAATGCCATCGGGACCGTTTCCATTGCCTCCACTGAGAGCAGCAAGCATGAGCTTCAAACCGTACCCGATAAGTTGCCCCCAGGTAAAGTAATTCTGTATTTTTTTGTTAGTGTTTGTGCATTAATAAATGTTTTTGTTCTCATATTTAAAGTTAAAAATCATCAATTATCATGGTATTTAAGTGAGATGTTTACAGTAGATGGTGGCCCATCCTTTTTCTCTGAAGCTCCCAACTCATTTCCGGAAAAATTTCTTCTCATATGTCAAGTTAAAAATCATCAATTATCATGGTATTTAAGTGAGATGTTTACAGTAGATGGTGGCCCATCCTTTTTCTCTGAAGCTCCCAACTCATTTCCGGAAAATTCATTTGGTTCACCAGGCCCAGCAAGCATAGCCCGAAGAATACTCATCATTGGTTGAGCAACAGCCCACATAATGTTCTTATCATCTCCAGGACCAGATAGGCCTTGAGGTCTTCCAAAGTGAGCGTCCATATCCATTACTGCAGACTGAGCTGGGGTAGGATCAGCAGCCAGTTTCTAAATTAATAGCAAAATAACAAGGCGTGTTATTATGGCTTGTGCATTGTTGCGCTTCATTAGAATTACCTACTAGACATCACAAAGCTACGAAACCGTGCGAAATCATCATTAGAAATTCAATGAATTGTACATACCCCAGCCTTTTCTGACTGAGGTTCTGCAGATGGTGAGGCAGTTTTGCTGTAATGAACCTTTTTGGGATTGTTATGTTTCACTGCAAACTTTCTTCCTTGGCCATGATGAGAGGAGGAGGAGGAGGACGATGGTGGTGGCGCTGTTAAAGCTGGCAAAACTGATGACAGGCATACCAGAGTGACCAAAATGTATGCCTTAACCTGCTTCTCTTGCTGTCCCATTTTCAATCTCTGTACAAAAAAAATCAAAAATAAAAGAATTATCATCAAAATCATGAATCATGGCATGACTCTGCGTATATATGTATATGACTGTGAGGAAGTGTCTCTCTTCAAATTGGATGCGCACGATTCAACTTTTCATTCCGTTGAAAACACAAGTGTTTAAAAAAACACTTTGGATTTGGTCGGTCATCGTTATACATTGAAATAAATTAGCGATAGTAAGTTGTAATAATGAGCATCGTTGACCATGAAATAGCGAAAACTTTTTACTTTTTTTCCTTAGAAAATTTGTAGGTTGCAAAAAAACTAGGAGAGATGGACTATTTTAATGTTTATTTTGTGTTTTCTAAAGCACGTGCTCATTGTTATTGTTGACAAAAATTATGAAGTTTTTCAAGTGTTTCAATGCAATGCACAAACATACATATTTACGCTGTGCCAATTGTCTATCACAATACAAAGCAGTAGTGAAGTAGTAGTTTTTCTAAATAAAAATAATTGAAACCTGATACAATTAGCTTAAACACCACAGGCATGCATTTTGTCATTTTTTTGTACTCTTCAAATAAAGGCTTTCTTTATAGAAAGTATATCAAATTGGAGGTCACTTGTATTAGTTTTTGTGACAGATGTAGTAATTGTCACGCACCCAATATGGGGTATTGGCAAAGACAAAACATGACTACCTATATGCCAAGGCTCCAAAAGATGAGAGTTAAAATCATGTCCCGTGATGCCCTGATTCTTTTTTTGTGCGCTTATAGTTTTCCATTTAAATTACTTTTACTACACAAAAATTTCAATAATAAATTAGCGATTTAAAAAGGCTGCGATTTCTTTTAAATAAAAGAACATTTTAGTCGTAACGCCACATGTGATGATACTCTGTCATGCGGTGGTGGCTTACTTTTTGTCTAGCGAAGCATCATAATATTGTTTTCATTAGTTAGGTACGCAATACGCATGCTCTGTTATGCATTATAAATTTATTTCACAAAAAAAGGAAAAGTTTTCTTTTGGTCAAAATGCTACTTTTTAATTCAATTATTTATCCTTTGTATGTAATCAATGTAGACTCTAATGGCAAATGAAAGAACAAAATCACATGAAACGGATTTTCAGACATTTTTAGGATGCTAGAAAAACTATCTCAGTTGTCACGTTGTCCCTGTGCAAAAAAAGGAAAAAAAAGAAAAAGTCATAGGCACAGAGTCATGTGCGCTGAATTACAAGATTTTGAATCAATCAATGTTTTTTACCGTAAAAATGTCATGCCGTCAACCACTCTTCATCAATCACATTGCAGAAAAAAAGTCGTAAACACCATGAAGCTTTAAGATAGCCCCGCATATATAATGGGCAATGCATGCGTCTTGCAAACATTTCCACCCCCTCGTCAATTTACAACTATAATTTGCTCTGTTTCCAACAATGCGCATTTAATGCAATTAAATAAAAATCAGAGCATGTCAGCGTAAAGGATGTTTACCGAACTGTGATAGAATGAAGAGTTCTCTTGGTGCCTATATAAAAATGCATGCGAGTGTGCTGCAAGGTTTAATGGTAAATGTATATACATAGGTATATATTTGTGGTGCCTTTTAATGTGATATATATTTGCGCTGTTGTGGTCATGCTTGCCAATTATAACAATAACAATATAGGATGCATATCTATATGAACGTGTACTTGTCTACCTGTGATATGCCACACTACTTTGCACAGTTGATTGTTATGCCCGCGCCGCGCTTCAGGCTGTACTTCAATATCATGAGTCCTTTAGGCTATTTTTTCCCCTTATCTGCTGACCTATGCACTAATACACACATCATGAAGCAAAATGGTGATGATGAGGGTGCATTTGCATTCAACTGCGTTTAATTATACATTATTATGCCCATATTTTGCTGCTTCTGCTATTTCTGCTTTGCAGTTAGAGAGAGAGAGAGAGAGATTTTTATTGTTAATTTATTCGTGAAATTGCTTTAATAAAATTTTCACATTTCCGTTCTATTTTTTACTTTCGCTAAAAGTATCAAATTTCAAGGAAATCCCTGCTGAGGGTTAAACTGTGAGTGATGCTGATATTTTTTTGTACTTTCAGGCGAATTTGTTAGTCATACACCGCTTCATATGCTCGTATTCTTTTCTGGTCTGAAGGTCACACCACAACCCGCAATAAACTACCATCATAAACATTTTCACCTGTCTACTCCTACAATTTTAAAATGTCAAAATTGCGCATATACCTACATACATGTAGGTATGTGCCTTTTTGCAAAGTATCGCACACTTCCTTTACACTTATTTTACAAAACATTCTTTCAGTCTATTTGAGTCAAGTCATCTTCACTACTTTCCTCTCATATATATTTGTAATTTTGTAAAAAAAAGGCATGCTCATTTAATTTTTTTTGATTATATCGTACATTAGAATTACTCTATCTCTTGTATACATGCACATGAATACTGACTGAACATTTACATTGCGTTGTTGTTGATTTCAGATAAGCATGTAAACTTTTTCTTTACTTATATTTTTCTCACAATTTCCCCAATACATATGTTTTCATTTGACGAACATAAATCGTAAATTTGTATTTTAATCAGCAGCAAAGTGTCAAGATCACGAAATGAAAGTTTTTCTCTCGCATATCCATCAATATTCTCATTTTCTATTTCAAAATACTTTTGCTTCAAAATAGTGTGACTTTAATATATATGCATTTTTAGTAGATTTAAGCTGATCATTACTTTGTTTTATGTGAACAGATTTGGGATTAAATGCAACATAAATATCAACACCATCTTCTCGTGACCGTCAAATTCGTGATCCTTCCATTTAAAACACTTTTGTATAAAAAAAATATTAATTTCCTTTTCATAATCTGCATTTTAAAAGGGCTGTTCCGGGTCTTTTACCTACGATGCTCAGCTAGATAAAGTGTTTATCTATGTAGGTATGTAAAATAAACGTTTTTTACGAGCCCCACCACTCAAGCTAACCGGATACAAAAAATTGTCTAGTAGCAACTTTTTAAATCCAGTCAGTCGGAGTCAGAAGTATAAATTTACATCGTATCATATAGCACATAAAAGGCAGTACATATATACAATCTTATAATATATATTTGTTTTCTTTACTACCCACAAGGATTGTTATTTCAAGCTTCTTCTCACTCTTAAAAATCAAAAAATGTTTATAAGCACGGAAGGCTCGATTCATTAAAATACAATGGGATTTTACCCTGTATCTTTAATGTGTGTGTATGCATGCATGGAAGGGGCAGCAATAGGAAAATGCTGATGCTGTTGTTTTGAAACTTTCATATCGCTTCAATTTTCCCTTTACTTGATACAATAACCATTTCTTATCTTGCTTGACTCTTTCATGATGATATTGAGGAGGGATGCAAACGCTGGGTTGTGAAGTAGAAAATGGTTTTACTTTTGCTCACGCATTTTTTTTTCTTCTGCTTTTAGAGTTGTGAGCTTCATTTGTCCCACTATTTATCTACCAACATCCTTCTCTCTCTCTCTGGGAATGAGGAACATCCGCTTCTCACTGTTTTATTATTACATGATGATGACTTTTAAAAAGTGGAGTTTAAGGATGTTTTTTCTTCTTGAATTTTTTTAAACACAACACAACTGTGCTTATTATGGCCGCGAAAGTAAAAATAAACAGTGATTTTTGTTGTTGTTGTACAATCCAAGTCATTTCTTTTGTTTGAGGATATGGTGATCGAATTTTTAGGACACTTCATTCATGCATGCAAAAAGCCATGCATACACCTCTTCACACACATATAATTCATCATCATGCAATTTTGTGATATTTTGATGAGTGAGCGAGAGATAATTTTTTTTAGCTTGCCCAAAAAGTTTGATGATTATCTTTATGCGATTTTTTGCTTCTTGTGCATGTCTCATTTTTTTTTAAACGCGAATCTTTGTAGGATTTGTTAATTTAATATAAGTTTCACAGGATACCCAAAGATAAAAATATTCAGTGCCAACGTAAAAAAACGCCTTTCTCCTCTTTAAGACCAGACTTTCATGATGTCAAGTCATAAATGTCGTTTTATTTACATCACCTCAATTCACAATATTGCACTCAACTCTACCTTTTAATATTCAAAAACATCTAAATAGGCATATAAACAAAAAAACTTGTTGCTTACAAACGTGCAATACCAGATATACAACTTTGAAAAATAACCAACTAGATGCAGTTTGTGAGACGCATGAGTAATATCTAGATGTTTTATGCAGTTGAGTGTTCAGTATTATACGTAATACATAATAATTATGGTAAGTTCAGCATAATATGTACAACAACCCATATCATCGGTCGGTCTTAAACTTGTGTAGATGCCGATGTAAATTTTTAAAATGTTGCGATGAGCAGTTTCTCTCGTTAAGCTACATAATACGCTGCTATGCATCTTGTGCAAACTCGCGGGCTATTATATTGCAATTTTTGGCTTGCATCTGCATTTTTGCGACTGAACAAAAATGCCTAATTACACTGCAATAATTTAATAGATTGCTTCCTTTGCAGAATTTTTACCTGTCAACCATTCAAATTTTAATTTGCGTGATTGCGATTTTTTTAAATAGGAAAATCAAAATCGTAGCGCTCATTTTATATTTCTTTTGGGTGTGCCATGGGGTTACTTTAAAAGCTTAGTCACAAAATGAAATACTTTATGTGGTTACAAAGTATTATATTTTTTTGCTCATGTGGGCGTACTTTTTTTTATAATGAAACGGATTTAACAGATTAAGCCTAACAACACAAAGAGAGGTTGATCTTCAACAGTAAACAAGGGTAATACTACCACAGGTACAAAACAAGAAAGAAATCGTTTTTTATTACTTTTATTATGATATGTGGCTTGACTTGTAACAATGATAGGATTATAAAAAAATGAAGCTCATTTACGCATGAAACCGAGACCGTTTCCATTTCACTTCCTCCGCTTTTGCATTGTCTTTTGTCACCACAGAGTTGCATGTTCATCTTTCATTACAGTTTTTGTATACTTTATAAACTACTTCTTTTAAGAGTGATAGTGTAGAAATAATAAAATAGGTAAATTAACAATGTGTTGTTATTATTATGTAGAGCACGATGTGAATCTGAAAATAGCATTGTTGTATGTGTGACGACGGTACACAATGCAAGGGAACAATTTGTTCTTTTTATTATTACATTTGCAAACTGAAACAGTTTAGCAATAGTAATTACCCTCAAGAATGATGCACGCACGCACATTTTACTATGTGGTATTTTAAGAGCAGTGCATGTAGATATATGTACTTCTAGACAAGCGTCGTCTGACAAGAAAGTTACAATGTTTGTAAAAGTGATGTGTAGCATGCAGCGGCATTACTACTAAATTAAGCGAAAGTTATATTATTCACTTTGAATTATGAATGTTGAGAGGATATTATGTGGCTAAGCCATTCGGAAGAAAATGGATGACTCAATTTCAATTTGCTGTCAACGTCAGCAGTAGTGTGTTCTTTCTTGCGACGCAAACTTGGTCGCTTTCTTTTGTTTGCTTGCTACAATCACTTTTTTTTAGTAATTTGACATCAACAACTTCCGGCTGATCTGATCTAACTGAAAGATGCTTTCGATTTCTAGATCTTCTTTGGTAAGCATGCATAAAGTTGGATATCGTTGTCAATAACGGAAACGTCTGTTTATAAATCCGTTTTTATTTTATTTTGTGCAACTAGTGGCCAATTACCTGTCTGCTAATGGGTATAGGCGATCATTAAAAGGCTTTATAGTGGAATTGAAAATGTTTATTGATTTGGTACTATATATGTGCTACCAGCACTCAAGATATGTATGAAACCACTATTTTGACAAATGTAACGCTACTTCTTGTACAAGTTATCTTTATTTTGATTGCTTACTGCTTTTATCAATCATATTATTATATCTTATCCTGCTGTCTGTAAGCTTACGCTACTATTTATCAAGACTAGAAAAAAGTGTGCAGTTTATTTGTCTGCACCTGCACAGCATATCGCATAAAAAGCACTTGAATGAACTTGAGTAATAATAATAATAATAATTGTAATTTATTTACTCGTAAAGAATTATTAAGTTTGTTATTTTTATTTTTCTACTTGTTCGGTAAACACCTTCCTTGATGAGAAGTGTCAAGTATTGGCAGTCAAAAAATCTACAAGTACGTAGGTAATTAGTAATTATGTTGGTGGGTGATGGTTAAATTAAAATTACATACGTGAGGATGT
>JAITYZ010002898.1:0-10539 GCA_027744595.1 Paronellides praefectus
TCATGTGCTCAAAATGATTTTCACAAAGAGTGATGCATAGTTAGCCAGGCACTATTTTTAAGAAAGTGTTTTAAAACGCCCCATAAAGCAACAATACATATAGCCAATATAAAAATTACTTCAAGTCCTTCCTGCTTAAATGTAACACGCAAGATATTTAAACGAGACACTGTCACTGTCCTTCTATCAGCACCCACCTATTCCGTAGCCATTTTCACATTTTTTAGGAATATTCAAGATAGCATGGTTGATGATGTCAAAAAGTTACATTTAACAAGTGCCAAGTGCTGTCGTGATTAATCATTCAAAACATGATGATACAATGTTAAGCTATACTTCATTACGCCTGTTGTTCTTTTTCTATGATTAGGTATTTATCTCATATCTGCCTACAGCTTTGAAATCAGTACGTCATTTTTGAGAACTGACTGTCCTAAATTTCAAAGCGTTAACGAAAGCAATTTATTTTCTCAGGATGAGCACCACTAGAAGCGTGGCTTTTAGAAGCAGCAGCAGGCAGGAAGTTCTCAGGGGCTCCTCAGAAATTATTGTAGTGTAGAATCAGACTAGCAAGTTAATAGACAGGAACTCGGGCAAAAGTTGAGGTGAACAGGAATGATTTGTGAATAGATATTTGCTGTCTTCGTAATACCTAAATTTCAAAGCGTTAACGAAAGCAATTTATTTTCTCAGGATGAGCACCACTAGAAGCGTGGCTTTTAAAAGCAGCAGCAGACAGGAAGTTCTCAGGGGCTCCTCAGAAATTATTGTAGTGGAGAATCAGACTAGCAAGTTAATAGACAGGAACTCGGGCAAAAGTTGAGGTGAACAGGAATGATTTGTGTATAGATATTTGCTGTCTTCGTAATGAACATATATAAGTAATCAATTTTACTACCATCTCATATAGCACTTACATATATGTAAATTTTTTGTAATGTGTCACGAATACCTAATGGTGTATGGTAATAATGTATGGTGTATTATTGTTGTCTATTTTAAGTTGTTGGATTGATGGTGGAGTTGAGAGAGATGAGTACAGTTTTGAATTGCCGTGTCGTATGCATAAGAAATTGACTGTCAAATAGCCACAATAACACACCTGTAATTTGACCATCAGTATATAATTATTTACATAATGTGGTGTGGTCGGGGTGTCAACAATTATTGCTGATATAACAGCAGTATCGCGTTCATTTCACTAGAATCCCTTCCGGCTCCGCCAACGATAATCCGTTTTATGAAATTTTGTACTTGTTCTCTTGTTCATATGTACAATGCATTGTAGAAAAAATATTAAAACTTAAACTTTTTTTCTCCCCGAGGATAATAATTTCGGGATTTCTTTTTTTTTTAAAGTAAATTGAGCTGGCATGTTTCATCCATCCGCAAAACATTTCGTTACACTTTCCTGTCACTGTACCACATATTAAGCACAAAGAGGTCACCATCAATATATTTTATAACACAGCTTTTGTGTAACTCAAAGTTACAAACTCAATTTTCTTTCAAAGCTGAAAAGAAGTAGGGGTGAGATGCCTATTTCCGCTGTAACAAATTTCAAGGGCAAAATAAATGGCAGAAAGAAAGAAAAAGTAGAGCTTGTCATTTTCAATTGAAATTCAGAGCATGTGCTAAAATGCTTTTGTTCGTACTTTGTGGAGTAGTATTTTCAATTTCATAATCCAACCTTTGTGCCAGGTCATACATGTAAGTAATACACAATTGCACAACAATCGTTTAAAAGTGCACACTTGAGTTTCTTGTTTCGGGCTTTTACAATCATAAATATTAATAATAACCAATAACTGAAACAATTTCCCAACTTGCGTTATGATTTTCAAATATCAAGTAAACAACGCAAGGGATTACTTTATTGTAAAGAGCAGCAGGTCTATATGGCATGATTTATTCATGACCTTGAAACCACTTTCTGCTATGCTAGATGCTCGTTGTTACTTTTGTACACATCAGTTTTAATATTTATATATACGGCAATGCAATATGTCGTGTTCTCATTACAATTACGGGTCTGCTTCGAATAATTAATGTTGATTTTGATGATTTGCTATATATGATGATATGATTTTGCGGAAAAGTCGAGCAAATGAACCTATATTTAATGTTGTATATTTTATAGGATATGGCGATGGTGATGGATGATATGATAATCCCTACCCGACAATCAGATATCAATGATTTGTCAGAAATTCTCCGAAAAGCATATTCCTTCCTACAGTAGGAATCCTACTTATCATTCGTGAGCATATCGTACACATTTCGTACATAAAATATTTCTGTTTATTTTGTTCACAAGTCCTGTGCTCAACAGGCAGCCGCAGTTTGCCATCGTCAGCTGTGTCAATAAGCCGGTCTATACTTTACTGCACTGCACAAACCATATTTTTCCATCATGTCATTAAGATATTTTGAAGGTCAAGATCATGCCAAGGTTTACGCACAGTATAGACCATCCCCTCCTCCGACACTCGTAAAAAGGCTGTTAGATTTTCTCCATGAAAAGGTAAGGTTACTATTGCTCTTCTTCTTTCATGGGATTGCACATAAGATTTTATGTCCTTGCATATGTACCAAAGTATAGAGGGTGGTGGTGCATGGTATGATGCTGACTAAAATAGATTTCTGATTATAATTTAATAAGAAACAGTAGCATCCGCTGCGTTCTGCAAACTGCTCTTATTTCGTCTGTCTGTTTGTTCTTTTCCTGTCATTGGTTTAGTTTACATTACATTAGTTAGCTTGCATGCTCATTAGCATTCTTTCCGGCTCCATTAATATTCATTCAAGTTGTTTTGGTTTATTGTTCAATATTTATTTTACAAAAGACTACTAAACATTACACCAAAGTGACATTTTATTTAGCACACTCTTGGCACTGAAACCTACACCTTCGCAACTTTGACGTAACCACTTACAAGTCTAGCCGATAGAATTTGTTTCCCCTTCGGATTTGCGAAAATCGAGAATATTTGTAACGTATTGGTTTTTATTACAGTATGACGGGCCCTTGAGTCTTGCTGTAGATTTGGGATGTGGCAACGGCCAATGTACTTTCACTCTCGCAAAGGATTTTTTATCCGTTCTCGGCACTGATATAAGCTCAGCTCAGATTGCAGAGGCCACTGAATGGTGTGTCAAATTGAAATGTGAGAACGTCAAATTTCAGTACGTTGTTCGTGTATCTGTTCTTTTTTTAATACATTTACTTTACATTATGCACAATCCTATGAAAATCTTTCCCTTGTTTCTCGTTATCCTGTAAAAACATGTATGGCATATAAGGCATAAAAACGATGAGGAAATCTGAGAATGCACATTAGAACCCCAAATGAGAGCTCTTGTTCTTACTCTATTACTATACTTTCTTTTTTTACTTGAAACGTATGCGTTCAGTTGAATATCAGGAACAGCTCCAGTCTTTTTCTCATTGTGTGGTTTATGTGTTTATTGGGCAGAACATCTCCAGCGGAGAAAATTCCAGTGTTCGACAATTCCGTGCAGCTAATCACAATCTGTGAAGCTGCACACTGGATGGATTTACCCAAAGTCTTTGACGAAGCAAGGAGAGTGCTAAGTCCGAATGGAGTGTTTGCCATAATTGGATACCATCTCCCGCTATACACTCCAAGGGACAAGGAGGATGAAGCCAAAAGTGATGCTATTAACAAAGTCGTGGATTTGGTAGGTGTTTTGTATATTTTGCTGTTCCACGGAGGTTGATTATTATTAATTATCGCATCTCTTAAGAAAATATTCAATCAAGTTCACAAACATTGATGAAAAATCAAGGTTATGTCCGGTAAAGGGGAGGTTGGAGGTTGATTTAATTCCGAGGGCTCTTATTTTTTTCAATGAAATAGGCGCTGGAGAAACCGTTCAAATACATGGTGAAGGAAGCATGGGCTCTTTTTAAGGAATATCCCGAGGTTGCCATTCCATTCTCTGATTTTACAAGGTTCGTGTTGTCGTAATTTAATCTTTATATTTGGAATCATGTTACTCATAATGGCAACACACACATCTTTCATTGGGCGTTGTTGCGTACAAATGAATAGTGTTCAAAGCAAAAGTCTATATTCGGGATATCTTATTATTATGGTTGTAGGTAGGATAGATGAAACTATTGTTACTTTTGAGGCATTACTTCTTGTACCTATTATTGTGGTTTCACGTTTTCCCTATTGTTCACTAACGTAAACCAATAGCTATTATAAAGCTGGTATATAGTAGTAATATGTGCCCATATTATCATTTACATTATATTTCCCCATTTCCAAAGTATATTTATTAGTCTTTGTTTTATTCCAGAGAACGTGGGTTTCCCTTCACCAAAACTGCCAGGCTGGCGGATATAGAAGGTTGCATTCGTTCGTATTCTCCATTCCAAAGTTTGTGCAAGGAAGAAGGAGATGTGGCTGGAAATGAACTGCTTGACGGCCTTAAAAACGAGTAAGTCTTTCAGGAGAAGAATGCATAAATTTTGTCTTAGGTGAATAGAATACTGTGAAGTGGTGAACGATACAGTAGTAACTGACACCAAGTAGAGACGATAAAAGGGAATTATTTTGTTAAAGTATAATAAGCTTTTTTATACAATAATATGATACCTACTTGTTTTTGCTTGGAATTGCCAAAAGCAAATTTTGCCAAGTATTTAGGAAATAATGTGACCGGAAAAGCTTCTGTCTGAAAATAGAGTGGAAGGGGAATTTAATTACTAAATTTCATAAAGAGATGGACTCCTTTTTAACTTAATGTCATTTTCAAATAGGATTATGTCGGTTCTTAACGAAGGACGGAATACGCCATGGACTGCTGAGGAATTTGAAACGTACGAGTTTACGGAAACTGTCAACTACTTTGTTCTAATGGCTCGCATCTGAAATCTCAATTGATTTCCGGCAACAACATTCTCATAATGTTCCCAAATGTAAAATGTCAGCACCACGATATGATGATGAGATGATATAGTGCCTACGAAATATTACGGGAATTTCCATTAAATATTTGTTTTATTTTGCTAATGCGTTCATATTATGTGCATTTATTTCCCTATCGTACCTAATTACTACTAATTATATGTTTCCAATTCTCTTGTTGTATGATCATAATCATAACATGTCACATCACTTGGCGTCATACTGATTACATGCTTGTAATTACGCGCAAGTATATAAAGCCAGTAACGGGCTGCAGGGCTGTCGGAAAAGCTGGTTCAACAACCCACGGGTAAAAAGTCTGGGTGAGATATAGTGCATTTTCACACGCAGTAAAATGTATGCATATAATATAATGTTACATTAAGTAGTTGCAGTCGTAAAGACCACCTCGGATTTCATTTTTTTCAAAACTAACTATAGGTATGTACAATTAAGATAATGTTGCTTTCATCAAGGCAATTTGATACGGGACAATATCCGAGTATTACCACACAATAACCAGCTATTTCCACCTTTTATCATAACAAAGTGTATATACCTATATGTTTGTCTAATTGATTACACTGCATGAACATAAATCGAAATAAAATTAATGTATAGTTTCCTACATATTTTCTTTGCATATTGATACACACTTCTGGCCATTTATTTGATGAGCATCATAAATCGATAAACCGCTCCTTTATTATCTTCCTTGTGCCCATCGCTGCGTTGTAATAATAATAATAATAATTTATAATAGCATGTTGTGTAACATTCTGGTATATCTGGTACTCTAACAGATACCAACATCCCATAAAAACAAAATTAGAAAAATATAAAAAATCTCCATTATTATTATTAGTTTGAATTTCGATAAGTGCAACATAAAATTCGCAAAGTGCATTTCGCACACAAACAAAAATGTCTCATCATACTATATGCATCAATGCATCACTGTTTTTGTCATATCACATCATAAAATATAAAGCAGCAATGAATCATCGTGCATATTCCATTATAGGTAAAACTGTTTGCATATTATTCAACATGTAGTCATTTCATTAAAATTATATTTTCATGTCTAATCTTTTCAAAAATTTATTGAAGCAAAAATTGAAAACGCTGAGATTCGTGGAGTTTTATAGGCAATTATTTGTGCATTGGAGTGTCTATAATTATGTAGCAAACGCCACACACGATTCCCTCGGGCAGTCATTTCAAGCACTATGTTTAGATAATTTATAAAAAATAAAATGTATATACCGTGCTTATTATTTTTTTTCCTTTCAATGTTTAAACCTTGTCTTTGTAATATCGATTGTATACATATTATGTTCATACATGTGTACTGACAGACCAAAGAGGATTACATATATAATTAAAGATTCTATTAGCAATAACAGTATAATCTTAGGAAAATAAACAGGTAAAGGAGAATTGATAAGGAGAAAGGAAGCCTGCACACAAACCATTAGACTTGGTTAATTGGCCGACTTGACATGTACACAAATCTGAGCAAGGCAACACAAAAAAACTGGCATGTACCGCACAATATTTAATTGGCATTTTCATAGAATTCTGTTCCATACTATATAGTAGTCATCATATCATATAGTCATGCGCGTTGTAATTATAAAATGAAGATTAAATTAAATAATAATATTTCGATTAAGGAATTGTAAGAGCTATTATATAATTAAAGGTCATCACGAAGAACATTCACAATAAAAATATAATAATGTTTACTAGATCATCTCATCATATCTCACATGCAGACAAAAAAAAACTAATTGTAAGTAGCAATAGTTATAGTAATCAGCAAAATCACAACCAACCAGTAGTATGTATATCTGTTTTACAGATACATGTACTTGTATAAACACGCCGGCTACATGACGGCCTATCTCAAGAAAGGCACACAATAAATTGATTGTCACTTCTCTGAACTTTTTTTTACACGCCGACTTCTAAACAAACACCATTGTTTTTTGACGCGTAAAATGTATTCAACTGGAAATATGAGTTTTTAACTACATATTGTAATACTTGTAATTGGTTCTAATTACGGGTGTTATTTTTAATGTGGTGCGTCCCATATATATTTGTTTGCATTGTATATATTATAGGTGGTATACTGTGTTATATAATATTTTAATAAAAGGCTTTTGCTTTTTTACGATCCATATTTTTCACTACAAAAACGTTAAAGAGTTTACATGAACTTCACATTGAATAGAATTTTTTTGCTAAAAGATTTTATTTTGTTAAGATAAAACGAAGATTGCTGTATTAAAAAAGAGTTGTTATACAACAATATTTCTATTCTTAGGTAAGGTAAGGTACGTGTAACTTATTAACATTTTTTAGATATTAAAAAATTATTATTATTATTATCTATCATGTATCTCTCACAAGACTGACAACATTAGACTTGGAATTGTCGTGCTGTCTTTATTAATAAATCATAACTTACTGTTAATGATATCATCATTATTATAATGGACGTCGTCATCTAAAAATAGTCCGCCCATTATTATAGTTTTTTATTCGTTCAAAACCCCAGGCGTAATTAGCACCAATAATGTAAAAACAAATATGACTGTTAGGATTTACGTTATTGTGATTTAAACCAGATTAATTAGAATCGTGTTATATACATTTAAAATCAAGAGCTACTCAAACGAAAGAGAGTCTGTATTTTATATACCTAGTTATGTAGTTTCAAAATCGTGACAAGAGTGGGATCAGCGTGAACATGACAGAATTTATATTTTATCATGTTTGCTCGCAGTACGAGATGCACTAAGTTGTAAAATTACATGATTATTATTTAGGCATACAACCCTGATAGTATATTATATAATATCAAATAAAGTGTTCTAATTTCCAATCACATTATTTAACACCTGTTGATTCTTAAAGAATGAGATTGGTTTTTAAAGTTGATGTTAACATGTTCTTTTTGAGATTTTAGTTCCACAACCATTTTGGTAACAAGCCACGATGAAATAATGAACAATCTCATACCAAAGTACAAATAATAACTTTGTACATCTTTTAATAGGTCGAAACACAATATTCAATAAAGATTGTCATCAAAAAATGATATCAGATAATTAATAAGGATTTTTTTATTCGACCTTTGATTAATTTACATAAATGCACGACATTATAATATGCCCATAATGAGTTTAGTAAAGCCTCATTATAAAAGACTTTATTTTTCCACCACTAAATAAAAACGTGGGTTAATTACCTTCAGCAATAAACAAACAGTCGCCATATGTACCATTAAAAATGAATAACATAACATTGACTATAGTCGTGTGTATTGTGTATTGTTATGCTCGCACTTTTACTATTCCACCTATTAAAAAGGGACATTAATCTTGTTAGATGCAAAAAAATTCGCATGTCTTTAAATAAATAAACCGGCTCCTATCATCGATATTGTTCTCTGTGTTATCTCAAAGTTCTTTTAATTGTTGTAGGTATGCTCATCATAATAAGCTTTAAGGCATTCCCTTTTATAAGTTTTATATCAAAACAAGTCATTAAAGTGCGTATGAATTCTAATGTGATATAATGACGCGGACTTGTGCACTGTTGACTCCGGCTCTAATTAGATAATTATTATATGAATAATATGGCAATAATAATAATATATGAAAATGGCCTAGTTTCAGATTCAAACAATAACGATGAAGATGAGAGTGTAATATTTTTATTACATAATGTATGCACTTATAATAATGTTAATTTTTTTAGCCATCGTCATAATTCATAAGCGTGCTTTAAACTTGAACGTGATTATTATATAAGTATAAGTACCCAAGTTCAAGTTTTTTGCAATTTATATTTATTATTTATTTCAAAGCAGAAAGAAACAGAAATTTTTCATTAAGGGTTTTTTCGTGTTTTTTCTACGAATGGTATCAGATTGGGCAAAGTATATTTTGTTTACTTTTTCAAGAAAAGTGGTCTGAGTAACCTGAGCAAAGTCCAAGTCCAACTTAAAACGCAATCGATAAAAGTTGCAGAGATATGAGAACTCCTTTATATTATAGTGCTTGTTTGTCATTTACATGCATACATTGCCGTCGGCTGCTGATCATATATCTTTCATACATAAAATACAACTACTACTCCTGGGATTGTAAAAAGCAGTCATTTCCAGACAATTTTGTGGCACAATCCAGCAAAATCTAAACGCATTTTAATCTTCAAACTATACCCTATGAACACTAAGCTCTTTCAAACGTTTTAACATCATAGATAACCTCTAACCTAGGTACATATGTAGTTCATAATCCGAGAATGGAGAGTTATGAATTACGTAGTATCCAGAATTCAGAAAGAGCTGCCCAGTAGTCCAGTCACCAGTCCATCCTGCGAAGTATGAACGAATCCAGAGATGAAATCATTATATGACATTTTAAGATGACTTTTTTATTCCCTTTTCCTTCGTATATCTAAACTATACTTATTTTACGTATACAACTTCAATAGCCAAACATTACAATTTTTGTTTAGATGAACAACCAAATTATCATTAACTCATGAGAACAAGTGAACTGTAAAAGAAGATATATGATGCATATATGGACGTACCTTTGTACATACCATACGATTTCTTAACATAATTATGTTTTAGCTCCATTAAATGAATGGTCGGATCATTCTATTTTTACGCGAATGTATGTACCTATGTACACATACCTATATGTGCACATAACATTTAAACATTTCAAACTAACGTGATTTTTTCTTTCCTCGACTTGACTTCGACCTTTAAACTGTCGAATCCTATTTTTTATTTATGAGTTGACTTTGACTCTGCACATTTTACATTATTATTGGATGGATTTTACAAGACCGAGTGTACAACTCTTTTAGAAGACTGATTGAATGCACACATTTTACACGAAAAAAATTGCAAGGTTCATTAATTTCAGTTCGTGTCTGGCAAAGTATGATATGGGGATAAAAATGTACACATATCCTCTATAAATTTTATATGATGCTTACTAAAAACCAATGATCTTCATGCCCATCTAATATACTCTATATACTGGATAATTTCTTCGCACGGAATGATTTCCAGTTAGGGTCGGGATTGTCTGTGGGAACCACGCTTTTCTTGGATCACGGCCACTAACTCTGTTCGATCAAAAACATACACCAAAATGAAAGACATAACCGACATATTGCTCAGCCCACCGTTAATTTTATGTGCGGTGGCGCTCACAATTATGGCATTGATTCCGTTTCTCTGCCGAAGATTCTTTTACATTGTGTTCGCCACGTTATCTCGTGACGCAAAGTAAGCCTGTGCATTAGAAATAATAATGAACGTCATTAATTGCTTAAAATCCGATACGATTCCAACCATGTGAAAATATTTTGTCTATGACTCTCTAAAAGAGGAGCAGCTCGATACGGGAAGCTCTTGGTACATCTTTGGGTGGAAAAATTCCGAAACAGAAGCGTCGCTCAAGTATTTGAAGCTACCGTTGCAAAATACCCAAACAAAGTGTGCTTTTATTATGAAGATCAACAATGGACATTTCGACAGGTAAACAAACACTCAAATTAG
>JAITYZ010002899.1:0-18767 GCA_027744595.1 Paronellides praefectus
CCAAATAGTTTTTGTTATTATAATAATACACTTAACTAACCTACTACAGAAAGAAAATCATGGAAGGAGATACGAGTTTGCCTTCCTTCGTCTCTTTTGGCAGACAATGAGACTGATTTATACTGTCCAGTATCATCATGCCGTGAAAAGTTACCTCGGAATAAATCAATGGACAGTCATATCAAGAAACATCTGGGTTTAGCCGACAAAGAATCTCAAGTACCAGTAAATCCCAACAATGTCGAAGGAACACTTCCATGTCCATTGTTTTATTATTGTCAAGATAAGAAATGTCAGTATTACGTGGAAACAGCTGAAAAGTGGTTCAAAGCTTACAAAAATGTGAAACAGGTAAACCATGGATTTTTTTAATTTGATCTATCAAAATCTGAAGTTTCTACTCCGCGATGTCAACATTATCTTTTTGGTATAATATAAACAAATGTTAAATAGTTCTAACTAAATAAATATGTTACAGCACTACCAGAAAGTTCATGCACCGAGACTGTTCGAGTGCGATATGTGCCGAAGGACATTTTCAACGCATAAAGTTTTAGAAACCCACAAGTTGATGTGTGGAGAGAAATACTCATGTTCTACATGTGATCTCTCCTATAAAACCCTAGAATCCTTGCAGACTCATTGTCGAAGAAAAACGCATTCATATGATCATAATAAATACAAAGATAAGCGAAAGTAAGTAACCTGCATTTCATTGCATTGTCATAATTTTTATTATGCTTACACTTTTGCATACTTACTGATGTATTTGTATGATCACAGTTCTGTAAAACAGGAGATGCAATCTCTAAAAAGCTGTCCATCGCCGGCTCCGGTAATTCTACCTGTAACCGGGAGAAAACCAAAGACAACCCGTAAGCTACCTGCGCTTCTACCCAAAGCAAGTTCTACAGAAGTTTTTAACACAATTCAAGCATTCTGTCAACAAGCGGGAGTTAAAGTTGATTACGGGTGCCAAACGGTTTGTACGGCGTTTTTGCAAAAAACGAATCCTGTACCAAGTATTGTAACCTCAACAACGCCATCATTCACGCAAAAGAAAAGAAAGAGCACAGACACTCAAACCAACATCGTCAAGTTCCGTGCAACTGGTCTGGATCAAAAACATAATGCCACCAATACGAACTTTGATTGGAAGAAAGTTATAACTTCAGATTCTCAAACTCAAACAGCAGAAAGTTGCGATACTGTTGACCTATCCTCATTAAAACCAACAGACTCCGCCTCTCACTTCAATGATGAGTTCGCAACCATCAAAATATCCGAGACCACATCTGAAACAAGTACTAAGAGTTTAGCAGTAATCTCAGGCGAAGATCCTCCTCCCAAACTTAAAGTTGAAGAGGTGGTAATGGGCCAAGACACCTGTACCTATAACAAAGAAAACTTTTGTACCGACAATCCATCAACGTCTGCAATTAAAGTTCATAGCGGCCCTAGTGTCTATCCAGAATTTATAACATTTTTAGAAGCAATTGACTCAGCCACACAAACGGATCCAGATATGTTTGATGCAATGGGCAGCGAGTGTTTTGGAATACGAGGTTTATTTGGTGACGAACTCTCTGAAACTGAGGATGCATATGTTAGTGTATCTTCAACGGCAAGTCAAACGGCTGTAGAAAGTGTTTCAAATAAAGCACTTTCAGCGGAGGATTATGAAGCACTTTTAAATACTACGAATGATAAGAAAATTAAAGATTTAAACGCATTTAGTGAATATATAAAAACAGTTGAAGGCACAAATGACTCTGCCAATCAATCAGAGGCGTTGATGGGAGGACAAAACGCAAATGATTTTTGGCTGGATTGGGAGCACATAGTGGAGGAAGTATATCGGGATGTGGATGACTAATTTGCTTTAATAGTGTATTAATTAGTATGTCCGTGCACAATGTGCATTGCACATATAATATATTATGGAATTAGACGCTCCTTATTATTATCACATGGATTTACTACGGCGTAGCTAGAACACAAACGGGTGGCTAGTTGTTAAAAAGTATTAGAAGTATTGCTATTACTAAATAGGAGACTGACGCAGTAATTTAACTGAATCTAATGTACATAAAGAATTTAACTGAGTGAGATTATATTAATGTCTGAATTCCTTTTCATTTTGTTTGTCCATTATAAAGTACTAAAAATTTGTAGTTAACGAACGATCGCTAAATTAGAAATCGAAATGTCCCACCTATCGATCTGCTGGATGAAAGTGGAAAAAAAGAACGTTCACAATTTCATAGAGTTTATATTGTTAAGCATATATTATTTTAGGAATTTTAATCAAAATACGAGAGCAGAACCGATATTTTATCGCAGTATAAAAGTAGGTACATAGGTCTATACATTACGTTGCACGTTGTTATCATACATTGCTAGTCACAAATATGCAGCGTTGTTAGTGTTGGTAAAAACAATCAAACAATTGTTTAATTTTAAGTTCACGATAGTATCATATTAATAATACGTCAATTGTTCCTTTGTGTTTCCTATGTTGTGCTATATGTCGTGAAACATAACTTGTTTGTACGTTGTAAAGGAACGTATATATATCTAGCTTTATCACATCTCATTTAATCATCAAATATTCCAACATTTTGAATTCATCAATATTACATTTGCCCTTGTCCGTAGTATACCTATGTTATCAGACTTACAATTAGTATGTCATTGCCATTTTATATGCAGCTTTATAGTTTCATATTAAGGATATATATTTTATTTTATGAAGGATATGTAGATCGGTTCGAGTTGTTTTTGAGGAGAAGAGACAAGAAAATGAAATTGCATGCTTCCCAGTGGTAAGTTCAGTAGTTTTCTCCAGCCCAGTCGGGGCTTGGTGGTGAAGTATGCGCTTAGATACAAGACGCTGGCGTTTTATTAGCGTCACTTGCTTACATTTTCCAGTTCTGGCCACTGGTATTGGTATATATTTTTTCAAATTATGGCAGTGCAGTCCTGCTTTACTCACGGTATTAAATAATTTAATATTTGTAAATCGAAGTAAGAAATATATACATGCCTTAACGCTAGTAAACTTGAGCTCCATTTTTTTCTCCGGAAATTTCTAATGTATATTCAACATTTAATCCATGGTTTCATATCTGATTTGTCGTGTATACTTTACTTCTCTATGTTCATTTGGTCACTAAATTTTGGTGTCTATGTGTTCGACATTATTGAAGAATATTTATTGGTAAATTGTTTTGTTAATATTGAGTCATTTGTATTAATATTATCTTGTATTATTTACTTTTACTATTCCACTCAAGTACACTCCTACATGTTATGTTCTATTTTTTACTTTATTTCAGAAGAGGTTAGAATTTTGAGTGATGTATAATGTTTCTTATTCAAACAATAATGTATGGCCAATCACAGGAATAAAAATAACAAATATTTTTTAATCTATTTTATTTAAAAGTTACGACGATATTGAAAATGTACAACCTTGCATCGCTAAAGCATTAAGACAGACTACGGTTGCTCGCGAATTCTATCTATACATCCATTATATTATCGACAACTTTTTCATAAACCAAATATGCATTTTCACATGGTAGATATGCGGCTGGGCCCAATACTTTATCCCATGCACACAATTATTATTGGGTGACGTAAGACCAATAATTTTTTTAAACATATTTTTGAAAATGAATCTACATCAATTAGAGGATGAATTTTGGGTTGTAATGTGGCCATATCCAGGGACCCTGACATACATTGGTCATGGATCAATATGATCAATATCATTGGTGTCCGTATGCAACTCAACTAAAGGTTATCTCGAGAATTCAATTAATGTATAAAATAAAGCAGGAAGGATTCTGATCCTGGAGAAGAACTGGTATATTTATCATGTAATAAATTTAATTTGTAAATTATATTTTTTATATTGTTTTCATTTTATTTCGTAAAAATGCATACCGGTACATTCATCGCTAATTTACATAAAATTGTAAAAATACCTACACATAGGTAAGTCCCTTGAATTTGAAGTTATTACCTACCTAAGTAGTTAATTATTACAATTCAACAGAATACTATCTAACTACCATGGAACATAATTTCCGTTCATCATGGATTATAAATCTAGCCTACTAAATGAAAAACAATCTGAATTTTACACAAGTACCAAAACACAAACCATATTAAACATGTATAGAGATTTGGCTTATAAGGATTCACTCTGCTATTTCCATCTCATCAGAATCAACAGTTTCAGGTGGAGGAGTAGTTGGCTCAAACAATCCTACCCTTCCAGCGAATGACTGCAACCTGGCAGCTCTCATGTACTCATCTAGCTCATTATCCAAATCGGTTTTCTGCTTTGATTTAGACTTTGCCATGTACTGGAAACAGATATTTAACCATCAGTGTATAATTTGTAAGCATAATACTTTCTATAAATTACTGAAATACAATGTAATTTCTTACGCTGTCCAATTCTTTATCCAGATCTCTTTTGCTTTTGGGAGTTCCAAAAAACTTGTCATTTCTCGCACCTTTGATAATGCGACCGGCATTGGATCTTGGATCCCTGTTTAAAATGTTTAATAAAATATCACATTATTTTGTTTCGACCAAAGCCAGATACGCATATTATCAATCTTTAATATTTATTAATCAACTTCTAACCGAAGAACTTTATCAACTCCTAAAATTGAAAAAGCATCAGTAGATTGAAGAGTCAAACGTTTGCCCCTGTACTGCCTAGCAACAAAATCCTCGCTACCACGTTGTTCGACTCTAAAATTTCCTGAACGATTTTTCATAGAGGGTTTTTGGATTGTCCTAAGAGCATCAACTGTAAAAAAACAAGATTCTCTCAGAGTTTGAATTTTCATGCGTAGCTATGTAAAACAGGTTTTCGAAGGCTTTAAATATAATTTACAATCACGTTTGCCATTATGTTCCATGTCGAACCCTCGTCCTGGTCCTAATTGTGTTCGCATTGCCTGGACCTGGGCACGTAAACGAAGAATTTCTGCATCTTTCGTGGCTCTTAAAACAGCCAATTTCTAAATGGTGATAGATATATAAAATAAAAAACATTATTATCATCATGCACCAACCCTCAACCTTTATCATAATAATAATCAAAAATTTTAAAAGTACATTTATCCCGCCGCCAGTAGCATGTTCTCCTTGCACCGGGCCCCTGAAATCGGTGGATACATCAGGCTTTGGCGATATCTCCACATCCGCAAAACTAAAATTAGGAACCAACTTTTTGACTTCATTGGGGCGAAATGGATTATGGCTGGGAACGCTTTTAAATCTTAAAGAGTTCAAGCATAAACACAATTGCATAATTAAATCTCAAATGAGATGTTGAGATAATTATTAATTATCTCTTATCTCTAATATAATTTATAATGGCAAAAGAAATGTACTACCTTTCAGAAAGTGGAACACCTGTAGTGTGAACTGCTGGCTCAATAGAGTTTATACAATTCCCAAAAATCGGAAACATGATTTCACCTGAGATTACTCCAAACTGACGTTCACTTCGGTCTTTTTTATCTTTTTAAGTGACACGAGATACGATCAACAACTAACAACAAAATGAAACGGCAAAATATGTTTTCACTAATTAGACAATCTTAATGCTGACACTGACAAGTATTAAGCTATTAACCGTGCATTACTGAGTACGTTAACCAAACATAATATCAACCTATCACCTATACGCAAACTCGGACAAATTGGATCTAAGGGGGCCCAGAATGTTTTTGATCTCATTCGGCTCGGAATTAAATTCTAAACAGCTTATATTCTGTATAATTTTGCCCAAAAACTATTAATCTTCGTGATATCCTTGCTAGTTGAAGGTTACGCGTAGGTTTTTGAAATCACTCTGATATGTCTGCAAACTAAACTTTGCGTGTTTGACACAGTGCGTGTTCATCTCATTTCCACCCATTTAGACCTAACGTAACCTTACCTAATTTAAACTTACAAAAAACAAAACTTCCATAAAATATTATGTCTCCTTAGGTTCAATATCTACCGGTGTAAATTTTATTCTACACGTATATTCTGCATAAAACGTCCGATTTTGTTCGGTCAGTTGGATGGAAATGTCACCTGTTGAAACAGTTTCATGCAGTGCAGTATTATCATTTTTCCCAGACATAAGATGAGTTTGTAAGACACCTGAGCTATGATGACTTACTGCTACCAATATTTATGAATGATTCAGTGAAATTAACTTTATAAATCGGCAATACAAAAGAATTTTACAAGTAGTAAATAGTTATTATAACAAGTTATTAACAACCAAACACTCAAATCTTAATACCTTTACGAACCTTACTCTTAAATCCGGACACTGACCGGATGTTCTTTTCTTTCGATTTCCTCAAGTTAACAGAAGATGGTTAAAATTAGACTCCACTTTTCTCTCACAAAACAACATGGAAATTACACGACACCTTCTTTTAAAACAACTCCACTTGTTCTATCGTTCTCTTCAGTTCCCGTCCGCCCGCAGCGCAGCTTGAAAAAAAAATGCGAAGAGAATAGAGAATAGTAAAGAACAAAAGACACAAACACGGAGCACAGCACCAGGCAGAAGAGCTAAACTGCATGCAAAGCAATCTTACAGCACAGCACAATGCCTTGGTAAAGTATTCTGCAAAACTAAGCTATGCGTTGTGTGTAAAGAGTAAAGATACTTGAGGCGGGACTAGCAATTTATATGCAGTCGAACATCTCTTAAAAAAGCTAACTGGCCGTCAGTAAACGCAATTTTGCAGTCCAGTAAAATGCATTATATAAATTTATTATACTCATGCTGCAATATTATTGTCTCGAATCAATTAAAACACAGATCAGTTAACAGCGAGGCAGGGGCAGGGTACTTGCATGCGATGCATGTTTTTGTTGGAATGCTGAATCAGCATTGCTGATTGTTCGGACCAAGACAAATAAAATGGTTAACTTTAATGTATACATATTTACATGCATGTTTAATTTGCTATTGCATTGAAATGAAAATGTATCCGTTCGTAAATCTCTTTTCTCTATTCTTGAATAACCGAGCAACAACCTTTTCTTCAGGTACATAGTTGACAGTTGATGTTGATAGCAAACGCGTCGGTCGCATACTACCTACTTTGCATAATATGCAATGGAACAACAAGCAAAAATATACATCTTTGTAAGCAGTTTGTTATCTAAAATGAATTCAAATTTGTAATATTTTTTGGTTTAAGCAGGTCGGTTACATTGGATTTGAAGGATGATAATTAGCATATTATTTCATCATATGAAATGGTCCAAGAAAAGTGGAAAAACAGAATTCAAAGTGTGGGATCGTTGTTGAGTGTGGAAAAAAAATGTTTTCATGTTTCTCATGTGTGCATTTTGTCATCCTGCTCGCGTCGTTTAGTTTGCCCACTGTGGTGTTTTGTCGATGGATGGATATAAAAAATCTGCATGTATTTACGTCTATGGCAATGTGTATGTATGTGTATACACTTCATTTCATTTATCATTTAAAGTTGATGACTTTAACTTGACTTGATTTATTTAAGCCATATATAGCCACTCATATTCTTTATTTCAATGTAACAAAAACCAGGTAGATACGAAACAAGCTTACTTTTGATGGAACGCCACTGCGTATTACCCGTAAAGTTCACAGTTTGTTTGAACAATAAATATACAGATGTATTACAATTTTGTTTAATGTCACATTTGTTTAATGTCACAAATATATGTATACTAAAACATATAGCTCATTTGAAATTCGCGTTTTAATTTAATATTTGTAAGTCATAAAACACAAAAAAATGATAGAATTTTTATAATATATTTTATAGTCTACATATAGATGCCATTGTTTATTTTAATGATCTTTGTTCCTGTTTTCACTGTTTTAAACAATATTTGATGTCTGGAGTCTGGTGCGTAATTCTGGTGAGTTGTTATGCTCCAGACGAATTGATTGCTGTCAATTGATTGTTATCAACAGATTGTTATGTTATTGTTCGCATGTTATTTCCTAAATATTAAAAAATACCACAACTGCAACTGCTCTGGTATGTTGATCGTTTCTCATGAAATATGCCAACTAGCATTAAAGACAAACATTAAAATATCTTATCTTGGTATTTTCTTGTAGTTTTGGCAGAATTTGCTCGCATATTTTTGCTGTTTTCCTTTCATTTTTTAGACTTTGGACTTGGATAAAAATCTGACTCTGCCCATTACCCATCATTATCATGACCATGCAAATTACAGATTAAGGTGTCGGTGTGAATTATACATTATATTATACCTTGCCCAGCAATTCGACTGTCGAAAATAAGGATGGGTTAGACCACGGACCAAGCATATTCTCAAATTGCCCCCAATCAGAGTAAGCTTCCTTCTATTTTGGCTCACCTAAAAAGTCTCAAAGGTATGATTACACGAGTATGATCTGGTACGATCGCCACAGCCATGTTCGAATCTTAGGATCATGTACAGGCTTCCCGCACGTGGCTTCCCGTGGACCACGCACGGGCCGTGGTTATAGACTATAACTTATAGTGTTCCTAATAGTAACTTCCTATCAATATACATCCTTAAATAGCTCACAATCAGTTAGTTGGGCCAGTTTTTGTTCGGCACGTTTTGTATACAGTTTGTATCATGTTGGAATGTCGTGTTGTCAACGAAAAATGAATTGCAATCCAGCATTAAGATAAAAACTAGTTACTTCATCTAATATATTGTATTTTTTTGTACTTAAATTGTAGCGTTTTACAAAAGATTGATATAGATTTTATTGGAACTTTTTTTAATTCGAAATTTCATTAACAAAGCTTACTTATGTACATAGATGTATGAGAGAACTATCGGACTGGTATCAAGTAGCCCCATGTGCATATATGAAACGGCTTTCTCCACTTGGATGGGGCATGGCAGGTCGTAAATTCCACTTTTACATTTAATTATCTCCCAGAATTATAACGACACACTAAATAATTTGTTTCTATGGTACCTATGTTATTTTTGTTTCCGGGTTATAGCATTTCAATAAAGCTTGTCCAAATACTGAATTTATTTTATGGCTACGTTCCTAAGTCACTATTTACATATGTTTACAAATGTTTGCATTAATTTCTTGATATTGACGATAATGACAAAATGATATTTCAAATGCTAATACATGTAGTCATTTGTGCCACGGGGAAGGTTAATGAGCCGGGTGATTGGCGGAACAGTATATATATTGCCAGATTGATCCACATGAGACGCTGTTCTTTCTGTCTCGGAATTTTCATTGATTTCGTTTACATCCCTTCGTTCCGTTTCAGAGGGGTTGCTTGAAGAGGGCTATTAAAAGCAAAAAATAATTATAAACTATTTTATATGTAGTTAAATTCACAAGCAGAGTTTGTTACAAGTTGTTCAGGTGAGTCAAAATTTTCAGTTAAACCATTATCGTGACCAACAAATAAAAGCAATTTATCATTCATCAATACCTCCTTCCATTGTTTTCTTGAGAATTTCGAGAAAGCATCAGAAGAGGAACCAGCATTCCAGTCCTCTGGAGTTTCTGATTCATGCTCATCAATGTGAACTTGATGATCATCCTAGTTCATAATACAAGTCCCATTTTGTTAGCTGCTAATAATTGTTACTTCATACCACATAAATTACGTGCATTAATAATAAAAGCTTATTCTGTTGACCTTTTTCCACTGTTTTCGGAAGAATTTTAAGTAGAAGGATTGCAAATCAGCGACCGACACACATTGTTGTTGAGGCGATAATATATACCCCTTACAAATACCAAATAAATTAATAACACAGTTGCCATTAAATTGTTACTACTTCACAAAGCTTCACAAAATCTCGTATTTTTTATAATAAAGCAAGATCTTGAAGCAAATTAACATATTCAATATATAATGGTTTCCAGTAAATATAAAGGATGATAATATGATCGAAAACAGTACCTAAAAGTTTATACATTATATTTGTTATTCGTTTTAAGCAAGTATCATACTTACTGACTGGTTCTCGAACAATGTTGGGTTGTTTTCCTGATATCCTGCCAACCTATGTACAGTACAAACATAAAATTAGAAGCTTGCATCTTTAAACAGGCAACTTCTTAGGCTAATATAGCATTGTATTGAGTTACAAGCAATGGGAAAAAAATTATAACTTGGTTTTTGACATGTACCTCGACGAAGGGGAACAATACTTTCTCAAACTGGAATAGCTGCATGGTTTTTCGCAACACTCGCGAACAATGTTTCTTCTCGACCTCTTTCGCAATATACGACGGGGTTGTTGTGCCATGGCTGGGATGTCGTTTCGGAGATATTTTACACTTCCTGTTCCAATTTGGCGAATAATTTTTTAATAAAATAAGTATGATCATTTCAAAAGGATATGTAATAACAATTTGATTTTTTTATAGTTTAAAATTGATTCACTGACCTTCGGCTATTATCCCACTGTGGTTGAAAATTGAAAAATCATGTGGATTGAAATAGAGGGGCATTCTACCAGAGCCAGTACATACAAGTCTTAAAGCGTCCCGTAGCCTATTCAAACAAAACCGCTGCTTTCTCTCTGTTGCAACAATACCTGTTGTAAAATCAGATATATTAAAAAGCACATCAGCCGCTTCCTGCTTGAACGTTTCTCTAATCGAACGGTTGCCCGTATTAGATTCCCTGGGATTTGCATATGACGTTTGGAGAAACAATAGGCTTGATACAGTTAAGAGTAACCAACAAAGTTTCCAAGTGTAATTGGGAGACACCATTTTATTTCCAAGCTTAGCCAAGATACTTTATTCTAAAAGGGGTACTAAAACTCAAGAAGAATCTGCTGTAAAATCAGTGAAACCTATGTTATGTGGGAATGTGTTTTGTTTGTGTGTTTTTTCCTGTTGACTTCTTCGTTGTTCGGGAACGACTGAAATGGTTGCTCTACAAGTCTTCCAGGGAAATAGTTTTTTAAATCCATGACATGCATTTATATATAGCCTTCATGTAACGTCGTTGTTTTGAAT
Organism: Paronellides praefectus; assembly: GCA_027744595.1. Lineage (NCBI taxonomy): Eukaryota > Metazoa > Arthropoda > Collembola > Entomobryomorpha > Paronellidae > Paronellides > Paronellides praefectus. The sequence continues at coordinate 11,051 of JAITYZ010002899.1, forward strand.
ACGGTAAATGCGTTCGTGATCGATAATTGGTACCATGATTTGAAATGTACTTCTAAAGGAGCATTTCCTCTCCTTCGTTTAGCTTACGAAACTTTTGATTCTTGGTGAAATTATCATGATGTAGTTCATAGGCATGACGACAAACGTAACGGTAATAAGATATTATTATAGCTTTACGTCAACACTTAAGTTAACCAGTTATTTGTTACAGATTGGAAAAACTATTTCCGGTAGATGTTAGCTGGTGTCATTTTCGTATAAACCAAGTAAAATTGCAACTGTTTATCAATTTCAGCTAATAGTTCCGACCTGTCGTTTTCATCCCGGGGAAGGGTTAAACGCATAGCAATTTTTTCCATTTTTCATACTCTTAAACAAAACCATTGAATCCATATTATATGTAACCTTTGTTGTAGTTTTTAATGACAACACAAATGGAGTGGAACCACCACATGGAGTTAATCTTGGCTTTAAAAAAGAAAAGGGGTGAAAGCCTTTCCCAGGGTATTTTTGTACCAAGTTTGAACCAAATCGGAAAGTGGAACATTTGAACGGATGGCCGGAACAGACATTCCCAACGATCTCAATAAAAAACAGCTAATAAATTAGTTTATGAGTATATTTATTTCAAAATGATTATTTGTTTGTTTAGCACTTGCGAGGGAATAGTATTACATAAGGAGCATAATATCATATTATTAATATGATATCATATATCATATCAAGTAAACGTTATTCATTTCTTACCTTATGATTCGATCGATTTAATATGTAATGCTAGATGTAATACGTAATGTTTGATTAATGTATGAAATCTAATTAAGGTGCATATATTCGATAAAGCGTATAAGTATAAGCGTATCCTACTAGCGCGTGTCGGTTCAGAAAATAAAAATGCAAACGAGAAATATATATCTTATTTGCTTCTACTGAGGTTACATACAATTTTAATCCTATATTTGTATCCAGTACAAGTCATTTTAAATAACTTTTCTAAATAATTTAACGATCAAGTCCTAGGCTTCAAATGTACTACGATCACAGTTTATTGTACTGTAAAACTGGCGTGTCTATCCTTTTACTTGAATGATGTGATATAATATATTATACTCAAGTTTAAGTTTGTAGTATGCATTCTAACCGGAAAGAATACTAAATTTATATGTGAATTTGGCGATATTAAAACATCGATAATCACATGGCAGTTTCAGGAGTCATGCATCAATTTTTCGATCCCATTCATCATTAAATTGCTTTGAATTCATGCATATGAAATGATGAGTCATGAAATATAAAATGCAATCCATGAACTTTTTCCTCATCGAATCACTAATAATCGTTGTGCATCGATACCTGTTTTCTCCCAAATAAGTTGCATTTTAATATTTTATGTACATTATTACACGATTTCAAAATAAGATTGTGATTGTGTATCGATAATTAACAAATGCTATCAAGGATCACGTACTTGTGAAATATAAAATATTTAATTTGCAGTATAAAAATGCATTTATGAGCTGTATATGCATAATGTAGAATATATTAAAACGCTATACTAGAAGAAGCTACATATTTGCATGCGTATGATTGTGCTGTGTGTACACAATTTCATGGGACACCAGTAAAAAGCAATTACAAATTTTCTTGGTATAGATACTGGTTGGTGTATCGTTTTGCTTCCACAATTTATATAGAATTGTTCACCTCAAGCTGCAACCCATTTTTTAGCTTTATGTATTATGGTTATTCTGTGAACTGACAGGTGAAAAAGTATTTCTTTCGCTTTGTGATGTACATATGTACCAACTATCAAGCAGGTAATCGGTTGACAAACAACTTCCAAGTAACTACATAAAATAGGTAACATTTGTTCATGCAGCATGGAAAATTGAACACCTGTAGTTTCAACACCCCCATTCCTATTAACTTTTAAAATCATATCTTTTGCGGGCGTGACATATTTCATCAGAAATACTATTATCTAATTTCTCAGACAATGAAAAGATTCTTGTTCTTTTATTTAAAAAAAACTATCATTCAAATCTGGAGTGGACGCGAATCAAATAGAGGTAAAGAACTTTAATTTGATGTGATTAATGTGGGCTGGGGTTTGGTATTGACGATCCATGAAAAGCGAAATAAACCCTAAAACATTATTATGTGAAACTGAATGTTCTATCAACTATGAACGAGTTCATGGAACCTAACAATGTATAAAGAATTGGTGGCTCAGCAAGAAAATTGTCGTTACATATTTAAATATGAATCACGTCCACTGGTTTTATGGAAACATCAACGGTACGGTACATGATGGTATAAAATGTTATGGGACAAGGACTCCCGTTCAATTTACGTAGACGTGTGCGTATACAATTGCTGGATTAACGTTCTCATGTAACCTGAGAAGATAATCATAACATGGTGTAGAGAAGTGAAATAAAATAAAATAAAATAAAAATCGTTTTTAGATGCATGTATGGTGTATCTTAAAAAAGGTGTAAGCCACCAAATATTTGTGTTGTAAGTAGTAGAATGTATAGGTATATTCCATGGAAAATACCTATATTACTAGAAAACATGTATTTCATGTCATTACACAGCACAATAAACTATGTAAAATGTAATTAAGTTTCTCAAAATATATATTTAAATACATATAGGATGTTACAAGCATAAATAATTAAACGTATCCTTAATGGTCAACCGATTTGGCTGGTAACATCAGTGCAAAGCCAAAAGATAAGATACATATATGGAAGAATGAAAACATAATAATATAAAAAAAACATTGACCGGTTTTGAGCAAATGGCCTTACAGTCAAAAATTGAAGCCATGGCTTTAAAACCAACACAACAGGTACTAGGTACAATGTATTTCCATTTTCCCATCATCCAACCACAACTTTTAATTAAACCCATAAATCTTTTATTGATCACTGTGATCACATCCACAAGGGAAGAATTAAGTACCAAGTTTAAGCACTGTCGGATTAATGATCAACCTACATAATATAAATTTTCAATACAATATTTTAATTTTAATGTGAGCAGCGTTTAGTCTATGAAATATTGTTCATTATTGAAAACAGTTCAGATCAGTGATCAGTGAGCGATGCAATGTTGTCAATTGCGCATGCACATGCAGAAATACTAATTAAAACGATGTAAATAAAATCCCATCTTTACTATCAAGTTGGACGAGAATATTATTGCAAAGCAAATTGACCTTTCATCATATATGTATGTATTTTATGATTTGATTTTTGTCCCATTTTTGGTATGCGTTCCAGAATTGGGAAATTGGTTTTCCTCATGCATGTAAATTCAAACGACAAGATTGCATGGGATAAATTGTTACTGAATTACTGAAGTATAACAAGATTCAATACGTTTAAACCATGGTACCATTTTTACATCGTTTTATGGACGTTTTGAAATTTCACTCCTTAACACTGACAACATAGCATGGATGATATTATGTGTGAGAGTAAAAAACATTAAGGACCCTTGTATATAAAGTTCAGGAAACATCAAACCGTGTAGTCCAATGCAACAAAGGAGTCGATTCAGGTAGACGGAAAACAAATCATTACAATGAAGCGTAAAAAATAAACTGCATACATTAACAATTCAACCGTACTATTATTCAAATTATCTTGTGAAAGTCTGTCTGTTCTGTATGCAATGGCAACAAGGTGAACCCTACGTAAAAATGCTTCCTTTTCCTTCAATGAACATAACATATAGGCGTTTACATAGTATACATATTACAATTTGTAATCTACAAAATTACAAAGTATATAAAACATACATAGGGATATATGCTACAAGTACAAGTTGTTTCTGTTGGTTTCAGAGTTTTTAATCACTGACTGACAGTAAAAATCGGTTTATTGCTCGGTTACAAATCAATGTATTTACCTAGTACCTATGTAGTCATGTACAGACAAGATGACAAGAGACTAATACTCGGTGTCCTGTTTTCATCACATTTCGATACAAACCAAAAAATGTATTTAAAATCATATCTTAAAATCTACCAAGTCCATATTTATGAATATTTATATTGACAGGATGAGAAACAAATGAATATTTTCCTGTGTATTTTTATCATAATTTGATATTCTTTCCATAGTTCAAAGTCATATCACTAGCAAGACGACAGCGCAGCATAGCAGTAGCACATGATACAAGACAGAGTTTCAGGAATTGGACATAGGCACACAACAGGGAATAATAATAAAGAACTTCATGTGAACGGTCGAAAAGTTTCAAAATAAGTGCCAGTTTAGATGGCAGTGATGTTAATAATTAGTAATATGGCTACCTCCTCTTCCGGGTCTTGCTTTGCTTATGATTCAGAATCTGTGGAAAGTGTAGATGAGTTGGAAATAGTTCCACAAAGTAAGCCTAGTGATTTGATCTTATCCTTACATAACATTTAGGTACATTTTATATCTATACCATTTTGCGTGAGACGTTTGCAACCCACAAATAAACAAAATAACTTATCTGGATTTTTCTAAAAAAAATTTCGCATAGATCTTCCGGCCATAGTGGAAAGGGAAAATCGAAAAAACATCGTAAAAACTTTGCAAGGTCAGGCAGAAATTATCACAAATTGGTCCTTAACCACCCGTGTCTCTGATGGTAGGCAAATGTGGATGCTAATGGATGGAAAGCCATACACGTACGCGTCAAAATTCCATAATAACGCTAGGCCTGCAATCTCAGCGGTCGTAGCAGGTTGCAGTAGGTCTAATATGCGAATGGGTTGTGCGTCGCTAACAAGCCGTCTGGAAGATTTGACGACTCAAAATACGGATAATATGGACAGTGACTCATCAAGCAGTTCAACACCAGTTACAAGTATGTCTGCGGCTTCTTCTTTAAACGTATCCAGCATAACGGACGAGTGGAGGCCTTTATTTGGTGGATCAATTTTAGAAGATACCAGTGGATCAGGATCCTCATTGGAGGAAAAGAAGAAGAAGAAGAAAAAACGTATGTATTCTTGCGGGAAATGTGAGATGTATCTAGTCAACAAATTTTACTGGTATAAGCATGTAATAAAGGAACATGGAAGGGGCGAACGAGAAGATGTCCTGTATGACTGCAATTATTGCTCCAAGCAGTTTGGCCTAAAAAGTAAGATATATAATGAAACAGTAAACATTACACAAGAATTTGTTGTGTATTAATAACAAAAAAAAATATTGCATGAAAGTTATAGCATTTGAAATAGAAGCATGAATTGCACTAATATGACATGTTTATGTGTAGAGTCTCGGGACGCTCATCAGAAAACACATCCATTTTGGGTTGCCTCGAACTCAGCATAATTGATTCGTAACGTTAAGATCAATGCAGCAACTTGAACTATGAACTTAATGAAGATCAATACTTAATGATAATCTGTAAAAAGAAAATATTTACCAGATAATGATTTATATTTCATGCATGTATAGGTATACTAGTAGATCTTATTTTTTGAGATAACACTAAAATTATTATAATATAATAACGCATTACCAACGAATATATTATGCATAATATACTATCACATTTTCTTAATATACTTTTACTTTCCTTAAAATGTAGACTTTCGATACATAATACATGGATCGGTGTAATACAGTAGTCACTGCATGCATTCATAACTTGCTTGCAAACAAAAATAAACAAAAAAATCCTTTAAAAAAATGAACTACTAAATATATGTCAATTTAATTTATCGGACTATAGCGTATTCATTTTTTATTTACTCATTTGAGAACTTTAAATTTTGTATCCAAATTCCTACAGTTTGTACTTTAATATGTAACTAACTTTTCTGGCCAGGTGGCGTCGCAATGGTATTTCCCGGCTCTTCTTTGTGTATTCAAACAATTATTTTTTGAAAAATCAATATAGGTATATACAATATACGTGTTCCTTAATGTGTACAAATTCCAACTTTTTACTCTTTGCATGCAGTGAATTTTATGAAAGACATGATAAATTCATTTAGGTGTGTGTTAAATTTCATTAAGGTTGACACATTATATGTATAATATTTCAATGTAATAATATAAATAAAAATAAAAATTGATAATCGTGATGAAATTAAACCAATCTTTGCTAATCAGTATTATAGAAATTTATTCACATCGAAGAAAATAATTAATTTAGAAAAAACATATCAGTGAAGAAAAGCCAAATCATAAGATAAAAGAAATCATCATGAGTCATTACTCATTTAACCATATTGTTGTTTTACACAAATAAATAAGATCCAATTTGAAAATTACTAATCTCTAGAGAAGTTGTTTTCGTTATCGTCTTCTTCAATAGCACCATCCGAATCTGAAAGTTACAAATATTATATATAAACTATTCAACTATTATCTCTATAAGTGTGTTTAAATTTATAGTTTTTTGCAACGTTATACCAAGCATGTCCGCTGAATCAAAACCGTTGCTTTCTGAAGGTGAGACAGTGCAGTCTTCACCCTCTTGGCTGTTATCAACATGATCTGTAAAACATTAATTGACTTAAGGAACTGACGTTATCATATACAGTGGCCTATTAACGCTATAGTAAATAAGGTATAAAATTTATACTATAAATATTGCTATATTCATAAACTGTTAAGCCTAAATTGTTACGTTGTTTTACTACTTCGTTACTCCGTTATACGATTTTTTTTGAAGTATCTAACCTTCCGCATCCTCAAAATCCTCGTCCAGATCGGAAGTCGGTTGATCAATATGATCATCATCCCCTGTCGCGACAGTTGAATCTGTTACAATTAAATATCCAAGAAAAAAATAAAACCAATATTGTGACTGGGATAATGAGACAGTAAAATGAATGCCACCCACCAGCTGGTCCATCATTGTCGCTCCAAGTAGAAACATAATTGGTGGTAGTCAATATCTGTCCCTGACCACTGGATGACGATACATTCCCACTGGTGGAATCCGCAGGGGTTACAACAGTGTCATTGTCAGTGGTATCCTGGTGCCCACGAGCACAATTTGGTGATTGAAACAAAGAAGTTGAAGGCATCTCCTTTGATGAATTATCTTATAACCTCCTGTAAATTGCACTATTTCAATTCTAACGACTAAAAGTTGTTTCATTCATTATAGACGTTGATTTGGTGGCTGAAAATACAATCCACATTAAGAAGGTCAAATAACTTCACGAAGCCATTGTTTCATACTAATCAATGCTGAAATACAATAGCTGCATTCTTCGCAGAAAAGCCATCTCACTCAACCACGTTTCCTTTCCTGACATACTTTCACGTTTCAGCTCACCAAACGGAATAGCGGAAAGCGGCAGAGCATGCACGGATCATCCACCACCACCTCATTGAATTGTAGTGGAAATTATGATGAAATTAAAGACGTAAATTTTAATAAATTCAAACAGACAAATTAATTGATGGCACAACAACTACAGAGCAACTTGTCGTTCACTGATACTATATGATACTTTACTTAAACATGCCGTTGAGCAAGAGTAACCTGTTACAATCATTAAGGAGGACTGCAAAGAGCTAAAATTTTATGCAACAGATATATGACGCGGCGCTGCAGGGATTCTGCAGACTTATGAATCATGATCATGTTTACTACTTGATTTATGTATCATCAACACTTTTCCCCCTTTGTTTTCTTAAGCGTCTTAAATCGTCACAAATGAGATGTGTTAATTTTAATTTGATTT
>JAITYZ010002900.1:0-22233 GCA_027744595.1 Paronellides praefectus
AAAGATTTTTTTATTTGTACACCTATACAATTAATATTATTCATCCATTATCCCATTATCATTATCACCGAATGCCAGGTTTTGCATGCAAATTAAAAGAAAAGTCATCAAATAATAATATATTTTCCGATTTTTTTTTCTCAAAAAGAAATGAAGGCTTATTTGGATCCTGTGTACATCATCATTAATATCCGATTTTTTTCTGTCATTTTTTTTCTTTTGATAAGTCAAGGCATGATGTACATAATCAATTGGTTGTTCAATGAATTGGTAGAAAAAAAAGAGTAGCAGCAGCAGATTGCATACATGTTGACACAACATTATTGCTGTTGAAAGCACTAATATTTTATTGTGGCTACGGGCGTCGCATGCATAAAAAACAAAATTATTATTATATATATTAGGCATATACCTACTTACTTTATAATACTCGGCTTACATGCGACCGTCTTCTTCTTCTTCATAATTTTTCTGCTTGTCTGCCTCTTGTGACTGGGACCGCGTGAGATGGTCCACCTCCTCCCCCCTTGTTGGCATGCAAATGAACTTCGCACCAATTGTCCTGCATAGCAAATTAACAAAAAAAACGGAGAAAGGAAACTGCGTAAGCAATTTGGATCTACGTATCAACAACGTCCCTCGGTAAATAAATTAATCAAGCATGTTAAAGCTTCAACAAAATACTACAACTAAAGCCTAATAACCCAACGTACAATTACTTGGTATTCACATCTCCAACATTGTTGAGTGACGATGATTAAACGTGTCTTGTTAATTATTTAAGCTTGTAAGAGGAAAAAATCTACACGTTTTTTAATTTGCAAAAGCACGTACCACTAATCGAATGCAAACAAATAAAAAAAAAACGGAGAAAGGAAACTGCGTAAGCAATTTGGATCTACGTATCAACGTCCCTCGGTAAATAAATTAATCAAGCATGTTAAAGCTTCAACATAATATTTAAATTATGTTGATAAACTATATAATAATATATACATATGTAGCATATATATAATAACTGGATAGTAAAGTAAAAAAATATATACTACAACTAAAGCCTAATAACCAAACGTACAATTACTTGGTATTCCCATCTTCAACATTGTTGAGTGACGATGATTAAACGTGTCTTGTTAATTATTTAAGCTTGTAAGAGGAAAAAATCTACACGTTTTTTAATTTGCAAAAGCACGTACCACTAATCGAATGCATACAGCCTGCTATTAGTTGATGTTACCCAATTGACTGATAAAAAAATACTTTTTATCTTGAAAGAGGAAGAGAAGGAAAAAAAAGTATTATGAAGATCCTTCTAAAGATGCTCCTCTGCTGATGATGCTAACACTAAGTAGGTACATTCATTGTAATCCTATTACTACTACTACAACTACACAAGGAACAAGTTGAATTAAAAACTATTATTCAAATTAAGAGGGTAATTTTTTTTAGAAAGATATCAAATTGGTATAAAGTCTGTTCAATTTCTCTGGATCCTTTTTGAAAATTAGAAATGATGAGAGGAAAAAAAATGGCTTTCGCCATCATCACCATCCTCATCACATCGGCACCAACAACAACAACATCATCATAACGCATGCTCAATTTGTGAGAAAAAAAAATCATCCATTTCTATCCTCCGTGTATTTACTTACACTCGCACACACACAGTAGTAGGTAACATGGTTGTGCGAGTGGTGGTGTGAGAGAGGTTCTGTCGGTTTGCTTCTTTCTACGCACGCACCATCATCACAAAACACCATCACCAAACCACCACCACCACCACCACCGCCGCGTTAAAATAAGGATGCCTGAATGACGACCCTTGTATTTTACTCCTCAGAGCCGACGACTGTTTCATCATCATGGCAAAAAAAAATGTTTATAAGCTATATATGTACACTACTACAAACACCTCCCATCATGCATATAAATAGGTATATATTGTGTATGCGTATAGTATATAATATGTGCAGATGCTCATTGTTGCAACTTTGGTACGTGTTTTTGTTGTTAAAAAAAGTATCCTTTTTTTCTACAATTTTTCCTTCCTTTCATATTTTTTCGGGGAAACAAAAAAATAACAAGCCAAGCGAGTATTCTACATGTGTACGATCCAATACTACTTAGGTATCAACTTTCATCACGAAAAGACATTATTTTCAAGATTTTTTCCGTCTGAATGACTACTACAAAAGATACTTGTACGACTAGTAGCACGGGTGCCACATTGCGTGACTATCAAATATTTGTAGGATCAATATGTATATGTATTTAGGTATCTAATTTTTTTTACCTCCAGAGCAGCCCAGTCACTTTAGTCAGGATAAATAAAAAAACGTTTGTTTCTTTTTTCTTGATTTTTTTACCCTCTTTCTATTTATTTTTTTATTTTTCCAATTCATTATGAATTCTTGTACGTGCTATGACTCTACTTACGTATACGTGTTTGTGTGTGGCATCGACGAATCGATGATGCTCTTTTTTGTATACTAATATCCTATTTTTTTCCGGAAATTTTCAACACAATTTAATTGAACACATTCATTACAGTAGACAGATCCATTACGTATTCATTGACGAAAAACATTCTTTTCAAATTAACCAAGTTAAAAAATGTATTTCCCGTTTTTGTGCTTCGACGTTTTTTTTATTTTTTTTATTTTATAGACATTTTTTCTTAAGCCTCGTCATCACTTTTTTAATTTTTATGAATTCATCTTAAAAATAAAAATAGCATCTTTTTATTTTTTATGAAATATATTATTATTATTGTACACATATGCCCCTGCGCGTACTTTAATGAGCAATATACCTACGAGGCAAAATATGCAATGCTAACGTGAAATAATGGTTGTAAGTATGCTGATAAAGTGACGAAATGCCAGGACAGATGTATGTTTATCTCTATCTACATTTCTTCCTATTTTTTCTTTCTTTTAAAGTATCCTCATGCTTCGGGTCATAAACAATTATGCGATTTTGTGGCGTGCTGTCAGGAAGCTGACTAATGAATTCTCTAATTTGTTCATTTTGTCAATATTAATAATATGTATTGCTATATATCCTCTCAAGGCACATGGATGAATCATCAACATTGGTATATATACACTTAGGTAGCTATATAGTATTTTTATTTCCTCCTGTAAATGATATGCAGCACGCATTTATTAGTTTGCTGATTTTTATACCTGGGCATAAAAAAGCCTAGGCAGGTAAAAAAATTATAGGCAGCAGTCATACCTACACACTCCCATTTTTTTGTATCCTTTTTTGAAAGAATGCTTTTTATGTTGTGTTAGATATGCTGTTGATGTTGTTGTTGTTGTTGCAAAAACTTTCAGAATTTTTTACCGTTTTAATCAAGACATTACATAAAAATGGCGTCATCATCCGGACAAAAATATATTTTTGGTAGACAAAAAATAAACAGCTAATTTTATTTGCGCATTTCTTTTGTATTTTTTAGCACCCAACAAAGTTTTATAGGTCACGCTTACGAAATAAAGCAGCTTGTTTGGCTCGAGCGCGCTTCTCTGGATGTAGCGTAGTTGATGTTGGTATTTTTATTGTTATCAATGATAACTTATCATTCTATTTTTTGTCCTTTTTGACTAAATTAGGCATTGGTATCCGCCATAACTCGTGACATTTGAATTGCTTAAATTATTTATTGAAACTATTTATCATTATAATCGGCAACTATATAAATTAAACAAATAAATAAAAGCAGAAAAGGAAGATGCACAGATGTCTTTTAAAACAAACAATTTGCGACATTGCACGCTGCGTTTATATGATATTTTATGGTTTGTATGATGTATTTACTACAAAAAAACAATTATAATAAAATAATAATATTGTAAGGAAAATAAATGTGGGTTTTCTCATTAGAACAATATTTTAGCTACATTTATAGTACATGCTCACAATCTACAAAAAAAGATATACAAAAACCTCTTAAAATACAATAGTTGAGTTGAAATAATGTCTCTAGCCAAGCCACAAACAGAGCTTCCAACATGATGATGATGATGATGATATTTTATAATGTATGCACAGGAAAAAGTTGTCTTTCGGCGGAATCAACCACACACACACACATAGGTAGGTAGGTACATAGCCAAAAACACAAGAAGAGGAAGGCATGACAAGTTTTTTGCTTGGAAAAACTCCTAATAAACTCCCATAATTCAATTTTAATCACCAAAAAAGTAAAGATTTTGAGTAAAAAAAGTATTGAGCTAACACCCATCCACCACCCCAAAAGTAGTAACATATATTTTCAAAAGTAAATATTACTGTACATTGCGGTAATAATGTGTATACATGTCTGTGTGTGTGCAAAGGAAATTAAGACGTATCAGCCAAGTCTGATTAAGTAGCAGAGATAGGCGGACAAGAATAAAATAAGGAAAGCAGCAGGACGAAAAAGAGGAAGGAAGCAAAAGAAAGTGTATGTAATGCTGGATGACTGTATAATGTATGGCTTTGTGTATTATGTGTGGGTGCACCTTCTTTTTCTAGTAAAATGGAGGATTTTATAAATGGTAATAATAAGAAAGGAAATTAAGCTAAAAAGCACACACTTTTACAAGATTACTACAAGTTTTGCGTGTGTATGTACTATAATAATAATAATATATGATGATAAGACAGATGTAGGCGCATATCTTTTTCCGGTTTTACTTCTTTCACTGGGAAAAGACATCCTCAGAGGAACAGCAAATGCAAGCAAAAAAGGGACTGAATAACTCTTATCGTGAAACTAGATGCCAACTTTACTCTTGAGAAAGTGTAAAGAAATGTTACATTATAGTGGCTATAATATAGTCGTAAGTTCATAGGTACATTTTAAGAAAGAAGAAAAAAAAAGTGAAAAGTAAAACTCGTGATGATCAATGCAAAAGTAAAATGTATCCCTGGCATGCATGCACACAGACAAGCACGCGATTTTTTGTTTCAGTTTATTACAGCCAACTTTAATAGCATGCAATGCTGCTATTGTAAGAAAAAAACTGAAAGAAAAAATAATTTGGAAAAGGGTTGAGTTAGCAGAGTTGGTAAATTTTATTTTTTTAGGGTCATTCATTCCAAAGACTTTCATTCGCTATGATTTATTAGTCTCCTTGCTACACTTACACAAAACTGTAAAAAAAGTTGGGAAAAAATTTCCTCATGTAAAATTTACAACTGTTTGTATAAAAGTAAGCAAATGGAGTATAAAGTGGACTAGTGTAAAATACAAACTTTTCTCTCTTTCTTCCAATTTTTTATGCATAGTTTTTTTTAGACAAGTGGAAAAAGTTTGTTTAAAAAAACAAAAATTTTGTAATATATTTTCCTTTGTCAAGTTTTTAGAAATTTCTCATTAAAAAGCAAAGGCAGTGTAGTTCTTTTCTTTTTCCATTTTCTCTCTCCCCTTCTCGCTTTCCGGTTTTAATTTGGGATCTCCCTGAGGTGAATATATCAGAATTTCATGAGATGTTATTAAAGGTTTTGAAAGAAGCTTTTTTTTTGTACAAAAAAAATATATATACGCGCGCCCATGTCAATACCAAAGGAAAATTATATATAAAATATAATGCTTTTGTAGTATGCAAAATAGTGTATTTTATACATATATACCTAATAATAAATATACATTCTGGAAGACTCACTCTTTTTTCTCGTCTCTGATCTTTAAAATGCAAAGGAGTATTTATAGCAGAGGAGAGAGAGAGAGAAAAAGAAGAAAAAGGGGGCGATGATTACCATACTGCAACGCTGCTTTGCTCTCTCTCTCTCTTTTGAAAAAGGAACCGCTTCCCTGAGTATTTTTTAATAAAAAATTTCCCTATCTCGTAGTAATATCCACAAGCCTATCTAAAATTGTTTAAAAGAAACATTTTGCGATAAAAAAAAAGAGGGAGAGGGTCCGTTTGTGCTCTCTCGCACTACCACTCACTATACTTCTCTCTCTTTGTGTCAGCTGCATACATGCATCCATTCATTAGAGAGAGATGAGGAGGATGATGATGATGATATGGTGCAATGCTACTGAAACATTTTAGCCTGTTTTCGAGATGAATCTGTACGATGACGATGGTAATGATAATGACAGACAAACATGTTCATGGATAGAAACACCAACGCTTTATTCCAAAAAAGAGTTTCCCCTTCGATATTTTTTTTAATTCAAGAAAATGGCTGTGTATACACTTTAGGCACACATATTGTCCCTATTTTTTATACAGATCTCAAAACTTTTAGTGACTTTTTCTCCCTTTGAGAATGAGTCATCTTTTCTGGTGCAATAATAGTAGTAAGGAGTAAAGTGTATATACACTTGCATTTGCGTTTTTATGAAATAATTCATACTTTTAATCAAATTAGAAGCAATTGCGTTTTTAGATAGTTTATTTTAGTCCATGCTATTATTATTCTTTTTTAATATTTTGGATTCCCCATATCCACTGGAACAACTTTGCGATAAAAAGATGAACATGGAAATAAAGAAACCCATTTAAAATATGGTCGCCTATACATACATACGTTGTGCATCCTCTCTTCTACTTTTTTTGGTAAAGAGAGGGAATGTTGTTTGAAGATGTTGTGAATAATGAAGCAACTCTTCTGCTCCAAACTTTTAGACAAGGGATATATATTTTTTCTACTTCCAGCCGAACGGCTCAATTTATACTATGTAAATAAACATTAAAACAAGTACCAATCTGCATGCGTAAAAAGTCAATTTCCGTCCTAATGGATTCTTTCTTTTTCTTTTCACTCTTTCTTCCCTTTTAACTATGTAAATATATTTTTTTAATTCCCAGTGAAAACTGGAGAAGAATGGCTGCAGTGAAATGAAGGTCGGAGGATAGTTGGATATAAAATGGTAGAAAGTATAATATGGAAGCTCAAAACACATGCATCCTTATCTGCCCATAATGGATACAAGACTTTTTTTTAAACTTGCTTCTCATCTCAAAGTCAGCGGCAGTCGAAATAATAGTAGATTCTCCCACCCACCTCCACCACTCCACTTCATTTTCCCTTTTTTCCTTTGATATACAAACAGGGATATGTTATGCTGTATATATTTAGGAGACAGTGTTTAGAAAAATAAATACAAATGACTAGTAAAAAAACATGTAAAAGAGTGAAACTTTTAATTGCTAGAAATTTTAATTAGTGAGAAAGTTTTTGCCTTTTCTAAACATTTTTGATTAAGAAAAAGAAAAGATCGGGGCGTACTATTTTCTTCTTTTTCTTCATTTCAACTTGAAATTGTACAAAAAGTCTGGAGCTACATACATACATGCATCTTAGATGTATTTACTATGCCTAGTTTACTGTCCTTGTTGAGCGATCAAGTGAAGGGTAAAACGAGAGGTTTGATCAACTTTTTCTTCAAATGCCTCAGAGTGTGCAAGACGGAGAAAATTTGTAGGCAAAAAGCCTTCAAATAGATACATACATACATGCAAACATAGCTTGAGGGTACCTCCTTTTCGCTAAAATTAACTCTTTCATGATAGAACGACGGACTATGCATAATATACTGGCAATTTATATAATTTTCTTTTTCTGTAAACTTTGGCTAGTTTGGTGTGGAGTTAAGTGGATTTCTGAGAAAATTGAAAATCTTGAACGAGACTCGAAATATATCTCTTCAATGAGTAGTGATAGAGAAGTATGCAAATCGTTCACGTTTGCCTATTACAAAATACTTTAGGCAATAAAATATATTACCATTATATCATCTCAATGGCTAAAAACCAAATAAATATGATTATAGGTATAATTTTTATTTATACTCATCACCAAAACTAAAATGTGCTTGATTTTTTACACTTACAATTTTTTTGCAACTTTGCAGTATAATAGCCAGGTTTATTATAGAAAATACAAACATGTAATATAGAAATGTTAACATTTATATGTGAACAAAAAATAAGGTCTGCATACCCACTGCTGTGAAACACTATACATCCACCAACAGCCGTTAAATATGGATTGCATTTTTATTCCCTATTTCGCTTTTGAATCCTTGCAATGAAATGATGCAACTGCGATCAAATGGAAGGGGAAATAAGGGTGATAGAAAATAAAGTGTGTATAAAAATATATATACAAGTTCTATATTATTGTACAATACTGTACATATAATACAGTATTGACTACAAATGCATATATTATGCAGCTCTCTTTTAAAAAAATGTCTACCCACCCTGATAAATGCATCCTCTTCATGTTTCCCGGATTTCCATATTTTTTCATTCCCCCTTCATTTTCCCTGTATTTATTTTGTAAAATAAATTGCACAGGTAATGAGCTTAATGTATATTTTCAAACTACATTTCTTATAATCACGAACACATTATTATACAATCCTGTCAATGAGATGAAAGATCCATCTAATGTTATAATTGAATGCTTTTGAGTATACTTTATTTAGTTACGGCGTCAAAATGATAAATATGTGTCTTTAAAACGTTATTTAAAGAGTCGGATAATTTTAGATACGAAAAAAATAAACCCGGTAAAACACTTACAAAAAGTCTACTCCGTTCTGTGTATATCCATTTTTTGTTGACTGTAATAACTTGCAACTGCTATTAATATGCATGAAAATGATGATAATAATGACACGTCTGTCATGTAACAATTCCTTGCTGCATTAAAGCACAAAATCGAGGAGAGACGCAGTGACTCTCTCAATCAAAAAGTCAAGCCTTCATCATCAGCAGATCTGCATTTTATTTTAGACGTTGCTTTCTTTCTTTTGTCTTTTGCCACTTTTTCCTTTTAGTTGTTCTCCTCCTCCTCCTCCAGCTTTTTCTCTCATTTTCTCTTCAAAAACAACAAAAGATCAAAAATTACCTAATTAAAAAGTTCAACTTTTCTCTTGCTAGTGCGACGCTCATCATCATCATTTTTAATCAACTTGCTGCCAGTCATTCTGGGTAAAAGTGCTTTTTCATTGTGTTTAGTACAATGGCTGCAATGCAAGGTGTATGGATGGTGTTTATGGCAGCAGCGTTCTGGCCTGGCCCCATATCCACCCAATTCCTTTTTATAACTGAGCTACAGATCTAAAATGGATATGAAACAGTGAAAAAAAAGTTGGATGCATATATAAAATGCTGAGTGAGCATTGAAAAAGTGTGTATGTAGTTTACGAGTAGAGTATATTCCAAGAATACGTAAACTTGGAACATATATGAACGTTGATGCACAAAGAAAGTAATATAGTCCTTCCATTTCATTGTTTTTGTACTTGAATGAGTTTTGGAACACGAAAACCAGAGACCAATTAAGCAAATTATAAAAACCAATCCATGATTCTAAAATAAAACGCTGACATTTATATATTTGGATGGGAATAGGTTTGTTTGTGGGTAGATGTAAATGAACCTCCATAATATACATACTTTACGTTACAAAATATACCGTAACTATACTTTCACTCCACGTTTTTAATATAGCTTGCTAAACAGATTTTTGATGAACACCACCTTTTTCTGTGGATCAACAGTCTGGTTTTTTGCTGATATTCATTTGTGAGCGATAGCAAATCAATTTATAGTGGGAATGGAAATGAACAAAGGTGGAAAATAAACCGACAAATTAAATATATTCGTATTTATAAAGAATTTTCGTCAGTAAAATTCTCAGAATCGATAATTTTATGTCACGTATTCCTTACATTAATTTCACTCTTTTCAATATTTAAGATATGTACATGCTTCAGAGCTAACAAAAAAGTTACAATTTTTTTAACTTAGACGCCCTTCCCAGATAATATTATGACAAAATGTTAACTGTACTGCACAAGACGTCTAATGGTTGCCATAAATGTCATAGCTTCGTGAATTAACTATTTTTGTGTTGATATGCTAAGTAATAATAACTTCTATGATTTCTACTTTCTAACTACATAAAAAATCTTAAAGTTATACCAGAGTCTGAGAAATGACCTTCAACTCAACTGACAGCAGAAGAGTAAGATGACAAAATAATTGTAAATTACTTTCAATAATAAATGCAATATTTTAGACTAAAGCATTTGTAAACAACTACCGCGTAACGCTGTATGACGGCTCAAAGGTATTGTCATTAAATTCAATCCGTATCATATTCATCACGTTTTTGCGTTTTATCTATTCATCCGAGAGGCGGAATTACATTACATGCATGTTCAGCATAAAGAACTACATGACGGCTTTTTACTTACTACGCTAGCATTTTTTTTGTTTCTTTATAGCAAGTAGTAGGAAACCAGTTAGACAAAAGCCATAAAAGTTGGAGGATCCTTTTGTGAAAATTAATATTCTCTGGAAATTTTTCACGTTTGCAGCTTCTGGAAAATTTAATAAAAGGAAAAGAAGCCGCCACATGCACACGTATACACACATTATGTGCCATCCTTTTATTATTATTATTGTGCTGAATCTTTAGTTAAATAGTCAAAATCTTCAAAGTCAGCTAAAACTCGTACTTTTACTGTAGTCATCATTCCATGTATTATACATATTTTACCTTCATCACAAGTAAGATGTACAATGTATATTTATACGTTACGTACAATATGGAATTAAAATAGGAAGAGAAAAGGAAAAAGAGCTATTTGTACTGTTAAACAGTAAACCTCTTTTCTTTTCCCTTCAAAGGACCTTGTCGTGGCTTTTATTATTCTTCTTTTCTTTGTCTACCAAACATTTTACCAGAAAATGAAAATATTACATGAGAAGCATGCTATACAAAAGGGCACGAGTTAGTTATTGTGCCTACTTACCTTCACTTTAATATTACCAAGTCTCTGGATTGAATTTCATAGCAAAAAGTAATTTGTTGTATTTTATGTAACACGTCCTATTGTTTTTACATCACCAACATCATCATCACAATTTCAAAATTCATTCAATGAAACCTCACTTGTTATTATTAGTCTTTGGTTGAATATTTTAATTACAATTTCAGCAAAAAAAAGTACTAATATTAAAACTCACAATTTCAATAAACCTTGAATAGATGGCGGCATCCATCAGCCCATATAAAAAGTGTATAATACTTCATGCTTGAGTCGATTCATTATTATTATCATCATCAGAGGAAAAAGGAAAAAGGAAGGCATCAGAGCTGAAGCTAAAATTTATATTTTACTTTTTTTTATTATTTTTAACAGTTTGTGCAGCAGCATGCGCCACTAATGCTATTTCCTCTTTTATAATTATTAATTAATATCCAGTATGTAGTATATGTTGGGCTCAAACTATATACTTTTAGGTATACATATATATGTATAATATACTATTATACTGTTCTTGTGATTATTAAAAAAAGAACGCATTTTGCTTGCATATAAAATGTAAGCAGCAAAAGAGATGATGAATTCGGATATTATTTCATCATTTTTCATTTCATAATGAGTTCCATCCAACTAACGTCACAGTGTACATTGTAGTAGTATTAGTAGTGGTGTGGTATGGTAAAAGGGTATAATAATATATTTTTTGTTACCATAAATGTATGAAAGGGAAGCCTCAAGAAGCAATGAGCACAGCCCATTCATTCCGGAAGACACTAGGCAAAAAGGGAAGACGGATTATTTTTTTACCCTCCTTTTCTACAGAGAGAGAGAGGAATCTCTTACTGACAGAGCAACACTTTTCCTTTTTAAATGGGTATCAGAGGAGCAGCATTTTCAACCACCCTTACATTGTTCTTTCCCTTGTATACCTATAGTACATGGTGGTGGTAGTGAAAAATAAGCCAAATATTATTAGATTTTTCAAAGAAACTAGAAACTTAATCATGATGAATATGGTGACTTGTATAAATGTTTATAAAAGAATATTATTTTCATTTTTCTTCTGCTCCCTTGATAATGATACACTTGCTTGCTTGCTTTGGTGGTAGTCTTTATTGTGTGTGTTGGGTTTTTCGAGATGCTTGTAGGTAGGATGCTGTGTGTTGCGAGAACAAGAATCTGCTAAGACCTGGAATGGATGGGCTATATGCTCTATATATTATACTTGGTACATAGAAATGAAGATGAAAAAGACGAGCAAGAAATATTTTTTTTCCTGGTTGGTTAAGCAATGCCGTGTGGTCTTTTGGGTTCTCTCATGGGCCCTGTCGTATTTATCAAAGATATGATCTAATGATGGTGAGGTGTGAATGCACCATGTACACATTTTGCTAGTGTGTTTTTCTTTTCTAAAGAAAATTAGATTAGCAAAAGCAAACTCATTTGGAGAGACAATGGACAGCTTGAGAAATGGATATTAGTGTAGTGTACACACAGCAAGAGCATCCTGCACCTGAACACCTTGCTCCTCACTTTTCAAATTTCCTCTTCTAATGTTCCCATCTCCTTCTTTTTCATCAAAAGCCCTTCTCTTTTTCTTCTGCAAACAAAACATTATTGGTTCTTTTTTTTTGTACAAAAAAAAAGTTGATAACAGGATGACGGCCAAATTGGACGATGCATTTTTTCCCCTGCTTGTCAATTAATTTTGTTAAAAATGAAAAGCTAGTTGAAATAATCAAACAAACTGCATTCATCCTTCCTTCTTACACGAATGATTTTATTACCCAAAAAATGAGAAAATTGGAAAGGCTCGTTTTCAAGTGGAGGAACCTGTATACTACAGCCAGCCATTCATTTAATCAGTAAAAATGCCACGGTATAAAAAAATCGATCATTATGAAATTTATTATTAATTTTTTCTTTACCTTCAAGTTAGGCCTTGATATAATAATAACATCATATACCACTACTACTATACACGCTACATATATACATATATACACACATCACTGCCGACGTTTAAGCTTCTTTTCAGCAGATAGAACAGTTTTTTTTCGTGCATAGTGTAATAATGTGTACTTAAACCGTATATTAAAAAGGAAAAGGGAGAAGAATCATAAATCATAGCAATGTTCTCAGCAGGGAGCCTCCTGTTTTATCCTTTGCAGTTCTTGTTGGATGATGATAGACCTCTTCTGACGGTCTCTTCTTCACGTTCATAAAAAGATAAGAGAGCACACCACTACAATAACAGAGGCAGAGAGAGAGATAGAGCAAGTATAACTTGTATAATAGTATAATTTGGAATATTATTGGGAATGATGATGATA
The DNA here is from genome assembly GCA_027744595.1 of Paronellides praefectus. NCBI lineage: Eukaryota > Metazoa > Arthropoda > Collembola > Entomobryomorpha > Paronellidae > Paronellides > Paronellides praefectus. The sequence continues at coordinate 13,126 of JAITYZ010002900.1, forward strand.
TTATTACAATGTGTATAACAATACAATTTTTTGGCGTAGGTATTAGCAATGTATGATGATATGTATGTATATATAGTGAAGAGTGTGATGATATCCAGTCAGCCATGTATATAGCGTAATAAAACATTGTAAAACATAAAAGAAGGAAGGGGGCAAAAACTTTTCCAAACTTTCATCGCCTTTTGTTTATTCTTGTGAAGGCTTCTTGTGCGGTTATTATTGTCTTTATTATTGCTCTGCCTCGTCTTGTGTGTACGATTCTCGGCATGTGACGTTTTTATTTGATATGAATCTTTCTCAAAACTTTTTTAATACATATATATTTATTATTATTATTATTATAATAATAAGAATAATAATAATACATAATATTATTCCCTGGTTTTTGCTCTGTGTTTATGTATGCCTCTCTCTCTCTCTCTCTCTGTTGCTGCTTGACTAACAACAAAGTAGCCATAAAAACGGGCACCACACCGCTCCTGCCACTGTGCATTCTCTGTTGTTTCCACTGTAGACACACACTCTCCTCTACTACCATTTTTTTCTGGTACACAGGCTCTACCATCATATCACCATGATCATCATCATATCATCATCAACTTTGTAGGAATAATGGGGTGAAAAAAACAATAGGCACGATATATTATGATGATATGTATTTAAAAAATCAAACAATGAGCGTGTGTGTATGTATGCCTGTGTGGAAATAATCAAGTTAGCTTCCGTTAACAATACACGCTTTTTAAAAGAAACATCTTGTTCTTTAATGTTTTCAATGTGCCTTTACACTTCCCTTTAACAACAACAACAGGGCATAAAGTGGCGTCTTTCATTCTTCTCTCTTATCCTATCTAAATTACTATAAACGGAGATACTCGACGTGATACTCTCTAGAGTCCTCTGAAGATGAAACAAGATTTTGCTCTTCACAGTACACTTTGTACTATGGCTTGTTTCTCAGTTTATTAGTTAAATGTTAGACATAAAGAAACATCATCTCGTGTAGTAAAATGAGCGTGAGACTTTTTTATTTTTCTCTCTAAGCGTTTGCCTATATAAAATAAAGGCAACAACATCAACTAACTTCTTCATGCAAGCTTATCAAAAAAAGATAAAATTTACAGACAATGAGATTAAAAGTACACATTTATGCAGTTAGTTTGTGCTTAACAATGTAGCAGCAATATATAACATGTAAAGCGTACGTGTATACAAGTGGCCATTTTACACCTTCCCTAATCATATGATAATACAAACATGCTTAAATGGCAATTTCTTGTGGGTTTTTTGGATTTACTTTACTTATTATTATTATTATTATTATTATTTTTACATTCCTTTGGTTGTAAATTATCTTGGCGAGATAATAATAATGAACGTGGGATGCACTTGTATGCATACAATGCACCCTTTTAATCGCTAATAAAGCAATGTTTTAATGTTAAAGTGATTGTTAGTAATAATTTAATTGCGGCGGTTTGAGGAGTAACTGTGCTTTTTTTAGAGAGATAATCATCCAATATAAATGCGTTAGCGTAAGAATAACAAAACGCATTAATGTACAATTACTACTATACTTACTACTGCTACTACGCAATATTTTTTTTGTTGATTCACATGATTTGCATCGAATTGAATTATTACATGCAATAAATACATCAAACAATTGCATGCTGCGTTGCACACATTATTCGCACTATTCGCAGATTGCCGATGGTACATTACAGATTGTGCCCATCAGACATGTACAGGTTGTAGTAGTACCAAAATACACTGAATCTAATTTTTATCATTATCCTAGTCACTCACAGCCCCGTGATTCCTTAAATTTATGGACCGCATTGAAAACAAATCTTTATTTTAGTTGGTACATTTCCGTAATTGTTATGCACTTTTAAATGCAAAAGAATGCATAATTATTTTTACGCTTAAATAACGCGCGTATACTAATGATGCATTTAATGGAATCATGAAGCATATTCTTTTATTCTAAACTGAGATATTATTAATGAGGCGACACGCCCAATCCAGATAATTAAGTACGCATAAGTATTTTTCTTCATGTAAATCGCTGCGAATGAACCGTTAATGAAATGCGTGAAAATGCGTATTAAATGCACCCTTCTTGACCATTTTGTGTGACCTTCAGAGAAGGACGTGCAGAGGGACTTTGTTGTTATCAGACTCACACAATAAAAGAGTGTTAACGAGCTTTTAAATAATTAATATTTTTTATCTAATCAGAATTGCATGGTCGTCTGTGTATAATACAAAGTGATGTGTGATTATGCGTATGAAACAAAATACTGCGATTGAAAAGATACATTGTAACAGTATCTCAGGATGCGGAAAACCATTTTCATGTCTACATAAGTCCTAACAGAGTTGCAATTATTGATTGTTTATCTTGCCTTATTATATTTTATTAGACTTGTATTAGTAGCCGGAAATAATAAATAGCCGCAAGCTCTAATGAAAAACTAAATATTTTATTACACATCATTTTAGAAGAAATGACCTCCCACAATCATGTAAACAGCAATCTAGAAGAATATATCTACAGAGAAGAAACCTCTTAAAATTACAAGAGAAGATGAGTGAGTGAGTGCATTACCATTAAAATTTGCATAAGAGCGTCAAAAATACTACTTGTTTATTTAAGACTAAAAGATAATTAATAGATTTTTAAAGTTTGGAGGAGACCAAGTGTAACCTTCCTTTCATCATGAGAATAATTTCCTTGGAGTAAAATAAACAACACATTTTCTGCACTGCTGATGATGATACTCTTAAAATAATATTGTCTGTGAAAACTCTATAATTTCATGATGTTCTTCATTCTTCATGGCTATAGGAATAATATGGAATCATGAACGTTGATAGAGTTTTGCATGAATTTTAGGGGACGCAAAACGGTTTTATTAATGAGACGATTCTTTGTCTATGACGTACAGCCAGTGTCCACGAGATGACACGCCTTGTGCCCTCAATAGCTTTTCATTTGAGTGCGTGAATAAAAAGCAAAAATGTCCATACGATTGGGAATTTAATACAAGCCTATGCCAATGCCCATGTAAATACTGTTGATGGTGTGAGAGTGCCAAGCTTAACTTCACAGTGGCCATGTGTGAGCACCTAGCGATGAGCATACCATTTCAACACATCCCATTACACTTCAATTATCAAATTAATACATTTTTCATGCCTATAAACCGCACAATAAATAGGTGTATGAATATTCAATTTTTAGTCCTCATGTCAAACTCCTACGTCGTTTAAAAAGATACAGCAATAGAGCTTATACGAAAACGATACATCTCCAACAATGGAAAAATTAATTCAAATATTTTAGCGTGTAGTCCAAGTGTTGATGATACTTGGACACCAACGGTGAAGCTTTTTTTGTATCGAACAATAACCAGACAATTATTTATGATCATTATCATGAGATGATGATGATCATCTATTTTATTCCTTTTTTCTCACTGATAAGATTGTGATATATTATGTCCATATATTCAATTCATCTGGCTCTTGTCTTATTGTTGTGATAAGCCTTATGTCTTGTCATTCCTATAGTATACGCTTTGACAGATATATATTACGCAGCTACACAATTTGGGCTGTCACTGTGCTTCTATTGATGTGGCTGTGTTTGTAGGAGACACAGAGAAACCGATGATGACCGGATGCGTTTGTTGTGGCTACTCTATATACCTGTCGGCGCTCTTTGAACGCTTTTCGCTTGGCTCTTCCCCACTGTTTAATAGCCACTATAATTTGATTGATCATTCTCATCTTTCGGGTTTTTTTGGAGCAAGCAGACCAGACCATTATAATTGGCGGGGGATCGAATGTTGTATATTGACTTTTCTAATAATTCATTAGAAAGATGCATTCCTTTTAAAGGAAAAAAAAATATTTATGGTGTATTCTTCTTCTTTTCCACATTCAAGACCGAATTTTGGTAGTTTTCTCGTTGGTTTGATGAGCGGCACTGCACGAGCTTCACGATTCCTTTGAAATGTGTCAGTATGCAGACAGTAGACACAAAATATAATATGCATTTATGCATGCATGTTTTGTAAATGTAGTTCCACAATAATCTTATTCGCAATTAAGCTATTTTCACGTTTCTTTTTATGACTTGATGATGATTCTCCAGAAAACTATTCCAATTACAGTACTCACTAACCATTATTATTATTGCTGTACAAAGCCATCATTATTACAAAAAGAACTGCTCTAAATGCCCAGCCAAGTCACGTCGAAAGGTGTCGACTTGATAATCTGTTAAATGAATCAATCCAACAGCAACAGAGCAGAAAGGTCATACATTTTTTAACTCTTCTTCTTCTTGGTTTTGTGGTGTTGGAAAAATGCTGAATCGTTTTGGGAATGAATTGAGATGCATGCATACATTTTTTTGTGTGATTATTTTTTTTCTGGTTTTTAGAAAGATAGATAGATATTATAGGTAGTAAGTAGGTATATCTGTATAGGTAAGTGCACTTATTTTGTAAAATTGTAAACTAGTGTGTTTAAAGGGGTTTTTTATGACCGTATTATTATAATCCATTATAACTATAAATCACTAACCCAAAAAGCTACCTTCTATGTAGCATGCAGTATAAATGTATTACTATTGCAGGTAGAAAGAGGTATAGATTCAAACTCGTACTCAAAGTCAAGTCATTATTATCATCAACCTCTGGGGTGCACATAATGACGGTAAAGGAAACGTCAGCCCTGTCTCTGTTTATCTAAGGGAGTATATTTTTCAATAATTTGGCAATAAACGTTCTTTAATTACCTTTATGATATATTATTACCATTTGATTTTTCTGACAGTTGAGAATGAATACTGGTACACAGTCCAGGTAAAAAAAGATGGTTGGTGGGTGCGTGTATAATATTCCATGTAGGTATGGTATGTATATGTACCTATGTGACTACGCAATAACAGCAGCAGCCGCATGACCAGTCCAGTTTTAAAAAGTCACATGCTTTTTTTAAAATTATTGGTCTTGGGCTGCTGGTGAAAAGTAGACCTCATGAAGACATTAAATCTAAAAAACCTACGTGAAAATGAGCACAACTTATTAATGCTCTTATTCATTAAATCAGACAGCTGTATAGTGTGTATATCGTACATTGCACTGCTGCTCATATAAGAGTCATAAGCCTCATAATTATTTACTTCTTCAATAAATTCACAAATTTCCACTGGAAATTTTTATATATTTTTATTATTCATTTATTTTGTGTAATAAAAAACAAATATTTGAGCCGCTTGATTTTTTCAAATATTTATGTTGTATAAAATATCCAAAATCAAGGCCATTATGCATTATAAACTTGATCATTGTATTCATTCATTGTATTGAAATCACAATTAATTTGAATTCCCACCCAGATTAAAATTAGTTACGCCCAACAAAAAATAAAATCAACCTCACATTTTTATGCAACTTGAGAGAAAAAAGTAATTACAAGAAAACATAATATTTGCATGATATAATTTGAAAGTACATACTTTCATTTTTTCCACAATGTAGCCATGTAGGTATGTGCAGAAATAAATGACTTTTGTATAACATACAGTAGTAGTAAAGCAATAAATGCCAGATTTTCGTTAGCAAAAGTTATAATCAAATGGTAATTATAAGATATGGAATATACTTTTTTTTAAATAAGAGAGAGAGAGAGAGAGAGGAATCATAGATGATGATGACGATGATATGATGGTGCGGCCAATCTTGAAAATATGTACACATACCGCCAGAGTGATATCCTTCATCATTGTTAATTAATTGCAAAAGATCCCATTTTCAAAAGCTCGTCATTTCTCCATTGTTTTCTCATTTTAAATAAATTTCACGATCCAAGGAGCTTTTGTTTTACTTTTTCATCATCATTTATCCTTATTTCCAGTTAATGTACTTTTCTGTTTGTAAATCCGACCAAGAGAGAGAGATGTAGAGAAAAATGCATTTTGCTACAATTTCTTCTCGGTTTCGGGTGATCAGCAAAATGCGTATTATAATATTTTATGGAATACCTGCATGTCAGCATCCTCACTAGCAGTAGCAGCAGCATAGTATCAGCATCGACAACAACCGCCTTCATTTTCCCACTGTTCAATAAAAGAATATTTGCATTGAAAACAAGTCTGGTCGAAATTTATTGTCTAGCTAGGAATCCAGTTTTATAGCATCTCATCTTCTTCTTCTGTTGGTAGCAGAGCAGTAGTAGTAAATATGAAGTGTCAGCAATTCTTTAACAAGCGGAGAAATCAAGTCTTCGGATAAATACTGTGGAACCCAAAAAATAAGTTGAAGACGAGCATGAACCTTCTAATGACGATGATTTGAATGGAGGCTGCTTTCGTTTTAACTTTATTATACCGTGTGGCTTATCAAGGATGATGATACCACTACACAAACGCTCCATCAGACTACTAACTTGTGATCCACCCTTATTTGATCAAGTTCAATAAAAATATATTGTTCAGTTTTAGAGTGAATGAAAATGTATCATGATGATAACTTGAATAGAATTAGCTCTTATCATCATGACTTTTTTTAATTCTTTCGGTGCACGTCACATACTGAGCTACAGTAGTAGTTGCATTGAACTCTTATTATTATTACATAGGTATATATTATATTTATGCATTAGAGGTTAATGGTTTATACGCAAAGAATACAAACCGACTTTTGCTCCTTTCCAAATTAGATCCAGTGCTCATCTCTTTTTAATTCAAGTCAGAGAGCCTCTTCTTTTCACAAAAGAGAAATACAGAGAGCTTTTGACTCTTCTTCTTCTTCTTGGCTAGCACGATTCCATTAAATTATTGATGGAGATCAATTGTTATTAATTTTGATGTTGTGACTGCCTACTTCCAACGAGCCAGTTTAATAATAATAATAAGAAAACTAGTATATAAAGGGATTGTACATAATAAGTATACCGATCATAAAAGTAGATACGTGTTCGTTAACAAGGCTTCACAAAAATGGAATCAATTCTTGATGACGAAAAATAAAATAAAAGCAGGTGGACAGAATCAAAAAAGGATTTTTCATGGTGCGCTATAAAATATACATGCATTGCCTATTTATTTTGTTTCAACAGCCAACATTCAAAATGACTGTGATTATTTACTGGACTTAGCAGATGCAAGCAAAGAGTCCAGAGATGAGCTGATTCGCAAATTAATTTATGATTTAATTTGGAATATACACAAGAAGAAAAGTGCATTATTTATAACTTTTTTTTTATTACAATATCATCTTCAACTCAACTAGATCAGTGATATCTTTGATTGATGCATATATGCATATAAGTCGTCTTAAATATATACAGTATACAGGTATATTTACATAACTAGGTTGAAAACAAACTGCCTTGTCGATGATATTTCTCGGGCATTCATATTCCCAGAATAATTTTTCTTTTTGAGATCGTGATTTCATTAGTTCATTATATTTTTCTGAATAATTATAATGTCTGAATATATCGGTTAGAGTCAAATAAATTGTTGTTACCTCAACATCTGCACCACCACTTTACTTTCTACTGAAGGATAAGAAAATAACATTCTGATTATTCTGAAATATACATTCACAATAACACCTTCATCCACACATTTCTCATAAATTGGATAGTGAATAATATTATTGGATTAATAAGTGTTGGAAAAATAACCTTTTCGAATTGATGATCTTCAAGCCAAGTGGATGTATCTACCTACTTACATTTAGGTATACATTTTCTAAAAACCTTTTTGCTTGAAGGAAAGAGTCTCAGTCTCTCAAGTTGAGACTCTCAACGAGCATACACACACCCCAATGAGCATTTTAACCCTTTTTTTGCTGAAACAATTAGGATACGGTAATTATTGCGATGTAATAAGCATGTTAGCACCAATTTCTTATGATTTTTGTTGCTTCTGGTGTTGGACGCGGGCGTAAGGAAATGACTGGGTTTATACCTATAATCCATTTATATATTTTGTTCATCCGTCCTGCAGGCGAGGTGCATCTACTCTGGATATTGTATAATATGCAGTTAGTGGTGTACTAGTGTAATGATTGTTTATCTTTCTATTTAATATATAATTTATCTTGAAAACGTCAAATAAAAGAAGTAAAACACTGTGCTTAGTTCCACCAACACACAAACAACATTACTCACACACAAAACGATAACAATTATCATCATTGTGTTTTTAATACCCCGAAAAAAAGTGATATGGGTTAGGTGGGTAGGTAATAATTGTGTGGCTCCACCACATTTGTATATTTACACAACAGAAAAAAAATCATGATACAAGTGTAATAACAAGAAACTTTTTTTTTCTTTTTAATGACTTTCGGAAGGTCCCTCATGTCAGAAACATTACAAACGTTTCATTTAATCAACATTAGTTGCCATTTGAGGCAATTAAACAATGATAATTGCCGCTATTTAGATAAGGTAAAACAGGAACATGTCTACTTATCCCCGCCAAGATTCAATTTCAATTCAAGTAGTTGCACAGAAACTTTTGTATACTTGTGTATTACACAAGATTTATACACTTTGGCCCATTTCAAAACAACGTGTTGTTGTTTTGTTGTTTTGTAGTTGAACGAAATACATTTAAAAAATTATCATAATGATGGCCACTGATTACTTCTAGTAACCGACGCCTCCCTACAAAATAAAAGAAATATACCCAAAAAATCCATATTGATAACACCACGCGTATCGCATCAACAAAACAATAAACAGGACGTTATCCTCTTGAACGTGAAAAAGAAAAAAAAGGAACTGAAGGTTGATTTCATTCATTACAGTCGTTAATGCACATTCCAATGTCTCTCTGTTTTACTTGACGCTCTACTTGCAAATACTTTTCCGGTCATTTTGACAAATTAAAGGAGGCATGAATGCACAGGAACATATATTATGCATACTACAAATTGTATTTATGAATTGCTTTGTTTTTTAAAATTTATTTATGTTATGTGCATAGGTATACTTTTTTAGCATAGAATATTTTAAATATAGGCGGTACCTAAAATATTTTTTATTTTGCTCTGTTGTGTTGGGTCAAACAGA
>JAITYZ010002901.1:0-10479 GCA_027744595.1 Paronellides praefectus
AAACCAAAAACATGTTAATAATGAGTATAAAACATCATAATGACTTGGAATCGTAAACTACACAACGGCAGAGGACTATAGTATTACTACCGCAGTATGTAGTTCAATTTATTATGCAGTCATATAAGTTCATCGTAAAAAGTTTTCGCATCGTTTTATTCTTTGCAAAAATTTAAAACGAAAAAGGCACTGGTTACTATTATAATGCAACAAAATTTATTTTGTGATTTATGATGTAAATAATATGATTTTATTTACTACCATGCATCAACGTACAAAATTACTTTTTAAAATAAATATACATAATACGTGGTTACTAATACTAACTACCTATGCTGCTTCCTACGTCGATTATCATAAAAGTCTACCAAAAAAAGTCCTCGCATCGTCTCTGGAAATGGACAATTTTTAACACATTCCCTTGCTCTTTTTTTATTGCTGCAGATTATGATGGTAAAAACTTGTGATGTGAATTGCATGCTTGGAATACTTCAATGTTTTATAGTGACTCAACTAGGTACTTCTTTCTTTGTAATCCTATCCTAGGAACTTCATTCGGAAGCTGTCACTTGTGATTCATGTACACATTTGTTTAATCAAGAAACGAGGCAAAGTATTCAATACGTCCCTGTATTTCACTGTAGGCTTATCTGAGCAGGAATAGTAGTACGTAACATTTTGTGTTTTGAATACTGGCTGGTGGTGTGACAAAAACTTCAATCTGGTTCTTTTCTGCCTGCCTTAACTACTCTACGATTTCAGCTGTACCAAAATTGGATATTAAGCACATCTACAAAATGGTCTGGGTGAAAATGTACCACAGGGGTATAGTAACAGTATATATTATGACACGAGCATGAAGGGAAATGGGTTTGCATAGACAATTTTTTTCACTATAATAGAGCTACTATAATAATGTATTTTTTACAATTTAATACGTACATGTTTTGCGTGGATTGGTCCCATGCAACGATTATCGGTGACCTGAAAGAAGAAAAAAAATATTGATTGAAGCTTCTTACAGATAAATGTCGGGATTTTTTACATATTCACACAATACACGTATCTGTAATACAGATTCTGTATTACTACCGCATACCTCGAACGGCCCATATGTAATTGGAATCTCACTGCCACTGCTGACATTAAGCCAGACAATGTGTCTGAAATGGCCAGCATCGCCATCTCTTCTAGGTATTCGCATCAAACAACTTTTCCCATCGGCAGAAAAGTGAGGGGGCTCAATAAAGTCAAGCCAACTCCCTTCAGGAATCGGGACGGTATAGACCTGGAAAAGAATGTTTAAACAAAATAATAGGAATTTTTATTTCGTTTAGAGATTCAAAACAGCATCTAAAAATTGAACACCACCCACACACACGCCTTTTCGATGGAAGCTTTGTCCACATAAACACTACCCCCGACATCCCATCACCACTTTATAAACACAAACCCAATGATCCAATATTAGTAGATCATGGTCAAAATCACAACTCGCAACAACTGTTACACTGTTACAACTCAAGTGGTTGCGTTGTGGTGGTGGTCCTACAGTAATGGTGCCAGGGAAGTATCCTTTCAGCATTCCTGCTGAACTAGGCAATTTTATACTTGTACTTACCCGAAGACAGATCCATTGTGAAGCTCGACATGTGGAAATGACAGACTTGTTCTGCAGTCGGTTGCTCCATACTACGACAACGGAGTCCTCACTTATCCACTTGACTCCAGTTATATAATGCTCACTACATTATATGATCATTTCCCGGTAACAGAATACACACACAAAAAAACAGAAACGGAAGTTAGAAAATATTATGATTGATGAAGCCAATAAAAAATAGAAAGTGAAAGAATTTCCCAAACAATATTATTATTATCAACATTATTGTAGTGATCCTAATATTGTAAATGGAAATAATAACTTAGCGGCATCAAAAAAAGCTTACCTAAAGTCTATAGAATCGGGCGGTTTAAAAGGAATGGACAGTAATGATGAAGACCTTAGATCAACAGCCCAAAGGGTAACTTCAGGAATAGGAGTTCCAGCCTAAATCAAATACCAAACAAGAGTAAAAAAAATGTACAAAAATAGATTTTCAGATTTTATTTTTACTTTTCTATTATGCGGAATAATGCGATTTTCTTCAAAGATATTTTGATAATACAAAAAGCACTTGCATAAAAATCCGATTCGCTTCTTGAGTAAGATCATTTCTATGATAATATTTCAGTCAGGCAGATAATACTAATGTCCGGTCAAACTAAAAAAAGCTTATTGCTTTTCAAGAATCAATACCGAATACCGACTACACAGCAGTCTTCTCTGAGCAAACCATTTTTATTGTATCCTTTTACTCTGATATTTTTATGAGCTGTTCTTATCATCATCATCATCGTCATTCTTTAGGAAAACGAGAAAAAGACGAAGACATGAAATAATAATAAAAAATGGATCCTTTTATTTAGAAACTTTTTTTTCTCCAATGGACTGTGTGGTTCTCTTGTAAAAGGAAATTGAATTCGAGATAGGAGACGAGTTTTAAGAGACACAGACATTTTATTTAGACAGTTTTAGGTTTACACTTTTTCTATTTCGATCAAATTTATACTTTTGTCGAATGATCAGCAGCAACGCAAACGAACTGAAGAAAGTTTTATTTTATTTTTTGGCTATTCTTCACACAATTCAACAATAGCGCTCCTTTGGGAAAACTACGGGCTTTTTGTATGCTGGTGGCCTATCTGCTGTATATATGTAGCCTCGTGTAAAAAACCGATAAAAACCCAATAAATACGAAAATAGATTGAAGTAGCGAAATAAATTGTTTAACTGAAGTCAGGAATTAAACTAAATAATTAATTCACCAAAATGAGGCACTAAATGACTTTGACGACATTCAATATTTGGCAGTAATTAATCGGAATTTGCAACGTAGAAATATATGGAAGCTAGGTTGTGGCCGCGTCTTTGTGGTTAGTCTCCATCTCCAGTGATGAGAAATTTTTAATAGAAGAGTTTTGTACGACGAACATACAGACAGACAGCATATAAGTAGTACTTTCGACTCTTTGGATACTTCATAATAAACAGACAAGATTTTTGGCAAATTTTTTCAACATTTTTAGTAACATAAAACCTGTTTGTTGTGGAATCCGAAAAAACTGAAATCTCCACATTCCATTTTACCCAAACAACAGCACACATGAAGTTGAAATGGACGATGAAATGGACGGTTATGTTCAAATTCCCAAATGACAACAGACTCTGGACTATTTGGATTGCCAAAAAGCACTTTCTTTTGGTGTTATCGTCCGCACTTTTAAGTCAAGTATCTTTTACTTTTTTCTCTTTTCAAAACTTTTTCATTCCTTATTTATTTTATGGAGCTTTGATCTATCCCAGACAATGGTAAACTTTGTTAAGGAATAAATGCTACATTACAATTTTTCATTCTACGAACAACTTTGATTAAATGCTGAAAATTTATACATTTTTACATCCAATGCCGTGTGTAGGTATGTCTTATAGTGTCACAACTTAAGTGTGATGAGATGACTTTTACCGTTTTTTCCAGTAGTGTGTTTAATTTTGTTTTTCAACGCAACGCAATTATGTACAAATTGCAAGCAATTTGTAAATTTGGGCCTTATTAATTTTTTAAGTAATGTTCTGCAGTTGTGTTTTATAGATGAATGCATAGTTTGTGTTGTTGTGTCCGGTGAAAGTAAATTCTGCGATCCGAAAAACTCATCTCATAGATGACTGATCATCTGGTTTATTTACAAACTGCCATGAATAGTTAGGCATTTACTGCGGTATCGTTAAGCGCGCTGTCCTTGTAGCATGTATTTCCCTAATGGTACATTTCATTTTTTGTAATATCCTGGACCAGGCAATGGAAGTTTGTATTTTTTTTGTTTTTCCCTGTTTTTATGGGGAACCATGCTTTGTTATTTGTTACGTACCTTGGGAAATTTCAGCGTTCGAAGTTTTGGGTATGGCAACTCATCTCCATACCATGGATATGAAGCCTCGCCCACGCGGGTGTCGTTGAAGGAGGCGTACACCAGATACTGGCCCGAGGGAGATGTCCATACTGCATTATTTGACATAAATACCTCAACTGCAAGAAGAAAAAATAGAACAGGGAATGTGTTAGATACGCGAAAAAATACTAAACACAGGGCGTATGAAAATCACTTTTATAATTTTACTGGATTCATTCAAATAAACAAAAAACACAAGACAATGTATCCTTGTTTTTATATGTATGCATGTATAAAAGCTATAAATAAATTAGTATTTCGACTTGCAGGGACGTTCATCGCCAAAACAGGCATTTCCAACAGCCTAATGCTGTGTTTGAAAATATGCAATGCAGAAAAAGAGGAGGAGGTCAGGAGTCAGGATAATTTACAATAATCTATAGCTTTTTTTATATACTCTACTGTGACCTGGATATTTTTATACGCGCAGCGTGTATTATTTTTGTAGCAGGTAGGTATCTTTTTTTTACAAATGTTATCTTTTATGGATATGGATTGAGGAAGCATTCTTTCCGCCTAATGTTTATAAAAAGCCTATTCATCACAATTCGCAAAAGTAAAATGGACAAGAAAAAGGGAGTAATAAAAGAGTACAGGACATGCAATGCACACACGCATGGCTAACCGTTACACAAATGTGAAGCGGTGCTTCACTGGACGGAGAAAGCCTCTTGTTAATGACCATGCTTTTCTCTTTTTAACTTGGTTAGCCATTGGGAAGTAATATGTTGGTGCACTGTATCCTGAAAGTCTGTATTATAATGAATGTGCATTTTACGGCACATCTCAACCAATTCAATACTCAATAAATCTTGGGATAATGAAATCTACCACCCGATTGCAAATACATAGAGTAACCAGATCTGCCGACAAAAAACTTCTGTATGTTTTGTGTGGTACATAACCTACATGCATTACATTTAGGTTTTAAACACTTTTACAAGTCGGAAAACAGATTTCCTTATTTTATTCAAGTTCCACTCTTCTACCAAACCATTAGACGCATCAAAATAACTTAACGTAAATGTTGGATATTTTTTTAAAACCCGCATAATATGGGCTCCTATGTAAAGGAAATTGTCATTTATGATAATGGAATATTGGCTATGGATGATGATGGCAATATGGGCGGGCGAAAAGTTGGAGCCATGATTGCATGATGAAATGGAGTATAAAAATGCTAGCGCTAGCATATGGCTTGTTTTTTCGCAAGTTTTCAACTTTCTCTTTGAATAGGACCAAGTATTACTCTTCCGCTAACTGATTGTCTGAAAAACTTGCTGGCATTTTGTTTCCATCCATAATGCCGAAACAATTTAAAGGAAAAAGAGAATAAAAATGTATTGAAGCGTTTACTTATTTGTTTTTTTAGATTGAATGCTTCAAATCCTTGTTTTCCTAGATAATGATGCATTATTTTATAAATTTTTCGTGATTTGTTTTTTTTGTAACGAGAAATGCATTTTGTGCTTATAACATTCTTTTTTATAGCAAACTAACTAAGTGAAAGGAATTCATTGTTAAAAGTACAAACTGAATAATTTATTAGCTATCATCTTTGATCTGAATTCTGATTTTTTTTCCCGCATGAATGAAGCGCTGCTGAAGTAGGAAAAAAGATGGCTTTTAGCGCACGCCATGTTGAAGATGGTTGAGGTTCTCATCCATAATTTATAGAGTATGAATTGATTTGTGCATTATTTATAGAAAACTAAAAGTGAAGCAACTCATTTTGTATGGGGTAAAAAGAAACACGACATTACATTTTCTCTGTCTGTCTACATTTTTTTTTATTACGAGACAAAAGTTCTTTTCTTTTTCTTACCTTCATACAGCCAGTCCGGCACACCATTGTAGATGAGTCCAAGACGGCCAGTCTTTGTAATCCTGGATGTACGATTGCTCCTCACGTCTGACTTATAATAAATATCGTTTTCGTAAACAAAAACTAAAGAGTTGCCGTTGGGCCCCCAATTTGCCCATTGCAACTCGGGTTGATCTTGACCCCGTATGAATAAGCTCCCATGAGGTGTTAATGAAATTTTGTCCCTGTAGAAAAAAGTAATAATATTGGAAATATGAAAAAATGTGTCTCAGTAAATCAATTTATCTCAAGATAAACTGAATTATGGGGAAACACCAAAGTGTCATGTGTCAGAATTTCTGACTCAGAAGTGAGCATTTTGCAGCAACTTTCTGGAAAAGATCTGAAATATATAGCATATAATCGAATATATTTGCTCACTTGACATAAAAAAGAAAAAAAAGTTGCATTAAATGCTCATCTCTTTTTTTATGTGTGACTTTGACTAAATTGAACTTACTCGCTGGATATTTCATACATGGTATATTTGGCAAGGGATGAGTGCTCCCACACTAGTCGCTCATCGTGAATGAAGAGAATGTAGCTCTGATCTGGAGATACTATGTATTTTTGCGCGTTGAGTTGTCTCTGTGCAAAAAAATGTCGTGTTTCATTAACTACCAGTATTAAAATATGCAAGTAACATTGTTTTTATTGCACATCAACATTAAGATTTTATCAAGTTAAGACATCAAGAATCTCTGACTGGGAACAAATGGTTTGGTTGCTTTTCCTACAGAACAGTGTAACTTGAGTTTTGTTGATACAAATAATTATATAACATTTAAGTGTTGTTGGCTCATGTCATTTTGAAGAATTGAAATTCTTTAAGCCTCACTTTTGAACCAAGCACTAATTGTAACTTTCCTTCAAGCATTTTATTTCTTCGTCTGTGCCAATTAAATGGAGCGTACATACAAATAAATGCCGGTACTGTTTTTTCTATTTATTTTGGCATCCACTCCGTTCTGCCTTGTCTGTCGCATTTAATTTTTGTAGAAAGGCAGCCTTTGTTTTTATTTTTTTTGAGTTTAATGTACGCATTAATATATAAAACACTCTGTTACATTTCCCTGTCTCGTTATTCCTCTATCCTTCACAAAACATGACTCAGCAACGTATAAAAATACAAATACTTTAGCAGAAAAAATAAAACTACGTAAGAGTGACCTATGTCATGTTTCTAAAACTGCTTTTAATTTGGGAATAATTTGCAGTATGTTAAACGAGTTTTTTTATTTATTTACTTTTCATGTAACTCTTTTTATTTAAGTTGACGAGACATTCTATGAAAAGAAATGTATTTAATTCCATCCTGTTCTTGTTTTGAACAATATGTTACTAGTAACTGCACTCCAATTTTTATGTTGGGTGGGGTGGGGCAATGTGATGATATATCAACCAAAAACATTAAAAGGATTGCAGTGTACCAAATTTGATATGTTGACTAACAAAGAGAAAGAGAGAGACATGGAAAAGGAAATAAATCTTTGTGCCAGGAGCAGGGTAAATATTTGCACGTATACAAACACTTTGTTGAGCTGAAAGGTAAACATTTTTAAACATCAAGTGAAATGGGCTACTCTCTCCACTGCACTGCACTACAAGATGTATACACTCTCAGTGTTTTTGTTTTTGTGCCTATGAATTTTATAATGTATAATTGAGAAGGACCAACCAAACTAAATGTAACAAGATCGGAATGGAAATTTGTCTAATGCATTTCGCAATAATGTCCGCTTTCATGAATTCAAGTGTGCTTTTAACTTGTCTACCTAAAATACTAAAAAGCGACCTTTTGTTTCCCAACATTCTCCTTACTTTCTACTGCCATATAATCAACAGTCTTATTTTATGCTCATCAAATGAAACTTGTACTGACGAGATACTCAAAGTCCGCTTTGTAAAATTACTACAAAAATTATTTCTTGTGCTCATTCTATCAAGTCTGCTACATTGGCTGCCATGTAGCGTTCTCGTAAAATGACGAAAAAATAGGCAACGTGATGATGTTGATGAGACCCAAGTGGTATTTTGTATAAATTGCCTTTTAGACTCATTGCCTGTCTGTTTCCCTCGCTTGGAAATGGATTTTCTTTGGAAAATGGCATAATTTGAATGCAGCCAACACAATAATGATTCGCTCATTCGAGTTGAAATGAAATGGTGGGGGCAAGGGCAAAAGTGTCGATTAAACATATGGGATAGCAATACCATCTCCTACGCTTGAAAATGGTTGTGTAGCAGCATATTTTTTTTTCTCTTGCTATATATTTTTTTACAACTGACATTCGTAAAAGATATGGTGATAAAGTATTCCACTCACGAAAGTAGTATTGGCGACTAGCGGGCGTGCGGCTAGAGTCAGTACGTTGAGAATGGAAAGTCCACCCAAGGTGTTCAGGTAGACGAGCTCGTTTTCTAGATCATCAACCACAACACACAGACACACGCATGGACAAAAAAGATAAACAGAACAAAATATAAAAGGATTATTCCACTTTTTTTCTTTGGTTTGCTGAAACTTTTGGTAAACAAAAATCAGCGCGTTCTTCTACAAAAAAAATGCAACAATATATATCGAATTTATATTTCTTGTGCTTACCTGATATCCACGTGCCATTAAATGGCTGAGCTACATATTTTGTTGATATTACATCGTCTATAGTGAGCTTTTCTCCTTTTACCCTGGGCCCATCATCCGGGGGCCTTAGCAGGTAGATGGCAAAGCCGATCAACCCACATACCATGCAGATCACGAGCAGGGAGATGACGATACCCTTCCAGTTCCTCTGGCTGGGGGTCGCTGCTACCAATTCCTATATTTCGAAGGAAAACAAATCAAATAACATGCCCAATTAGAAATGGTGCTTTATAAGAGGCGGGAGATATATATTTTGGTTAATTTTGTTATTATTTTATTCATTGCTTTGATTCTTTCACTACTTTACTCACGATCATTGAATAATGTCTACGTGACAAAATGCAGTGAAAAATGCCTCTAACAAGGCTGTGGTAAAAAATATTATTTATGAAGATGATGAATCTGTTATAAAAATACAACGAGAATTTGGTGTTCCGTTATTGTTGTGTTGAAAGCTTGTTTTGTACTTGACACGTTTGAGTTGGCAACACAAATCTTGTCAGATTAGTTTGATGATGATGTACTATATTTATTTTACCAAGAAATAAAAATGTGGTACTATTATTATTATGTTTATATTGTGGACTGATATAAACCAAACATAATTTTTTTGATGGTTTTCTCAGGGTAACATAATTTGATACGTATGTTACATTACATACGTGTATATACATAAGATAAGAGCAAGCTAATGATATCAATTTATCCCGCGTGTTGGTTTAGCACGACTACAACTATTAGCGATAGCAGCACCATGGTAAAGTGGTTTATCCTCTTTGGGGGATAAAATGATTTATGTGAGATATAAGTTTGAAAGTGATGTCAGCAAGATGAACATTTATATATTTTTTTTGCCATGCCACAAAAATGACGAGAGAGAAAAGTGTAGCTAGAAGCTATATCTTCTCTTCTCTCTCTCTCTCTTTGGCTGACGTGATGTTATGACAAGAACGAACTACTATTATTATTATTACTAATATTATTATTAAGGAAAACCCAGGAGAAAGTATTAAGGAAAAAATGTATACATAGAAGGAAGGAAGGATATAAGTATTAATTTGGTGTAAAAGCTTTGCTGGAAAGAAAAAAGCTAGTTTTTTTTAGTATAGAGTCACTTTTCGTATTTTTTATCTTATCTCTCATCACAGTCATCAGAAAAAAAAGAGTAGGAAGAGCAAGAAGAGCAGCGTACCATGCCGAAAACCTCATTTCAATTCTTCTTGTAAAAGAGAAAAAAATTGTCCTCGCCTGTCGGTTCGGTATATACTGTGGTATGGCATGAAGAAGGTAGTGATGATTAGGATGAGGAGGAGATGAGCATGGAGTCATACTGGAAAAAAATTTGTTACATGGGATGAATGTTGAAATGTGAGGATGAAGGGAAAAAGTGAAGATGGGCTAATAATAAATAAAATGTTACTTGACATTTTTAGATTGAAGAGCCATGTTTTTTGTGTGTGCTTGTAATGTGATGAAGGTTACATACATATTTATATAATGTTTTTTCTCATGTATGTGTGTTCTCATACTTTGATGAGCATGGTTTTTTATGCCCACGGATAAGATTTGGGAAATTAAATTAATGTAATACCCATGTACTTTGTATGTATGCATCAATTTGGTATCAAGTGGAAAAGGGTAATGTGATTTCTTTTTGAGGTTGATAAAATTATGCGTGTATAAAATATGCCTACTTTGTGTAATGATAAGAATATATGAGGGTGTATGGGAGCATGTATAGAAGATAGATGATTATTTTGCATGTAATGTGAATTTAATGACTTCTGTGAGCACACCTGCTACCATGCCTTTTTTCTAAAAATATATTTCATATTTCTTTCAACATGCAATAAGATTCATCGTGTTTTGCAACAACTTTTGGTTGACAAATTTATTTTTGCTGGAGATGATGAAGTATATA
>JAITYZ010002902.1:0-14213 GCA_027744595.1 Paronellides praefectus
ACCAGGTATTTCCGTCCGTTTCCTCTTCTATTGTAATACATATACTTATCAAACATGTTTGTTCTGACACCATCAACCTACTTCGTGTACCTCAACATGCTTTTGCACATTTATGAGGTCTTCATTGCATATGATATGGATAAAGAAGAGAAATACATTTAAGAAATAAAAAAATCCATTAAAATTATGGCGGAGTTTTGAAAGTTTTGATACGTGAACGTGACTCAACTGTCCTTATATAAGCTCCTGCTAAAACACTCATGTGCGTTTAAGTCTGGATGACGACGACTTTTATTGGTATGTGTGTAGGAGCCGTAGTTGTCCAACATTTGAAACCAGTAAAGCCTAAAATGTCATAATATGAAATGCTCTTACAGCTTTAATGAAATAAAATATAAATAATTAATATTGATAAATATTATTTGGAAATTAATGTAAGTATGACTATGTAGGTATATAGAAAAAAAAGTTTACACGAAACAAGAATACATTGTTCGTGTGTGATCTGAATACAACTTTTTTTGTTGAAAACACATAAAGCTGTGATGCTTCTCTGAACATTTTTTTTTAAATTGAGAAATAGGAAAGCGTTAAAAAATTATCTAGCTTCCAATCATAAACCCTTTTCGTAAAAGCACACGTGATCTGACGTTAAATTTTGAACATATAAAATTTTGCAACAAAATCGTAAAAGTATCTTTGGACGTGGCGTGCATGTGTATCTGTCTGCCAAATATAGAAAGTATCATTCATTTTTAAGTAGATATTATGTACCTTTGAAATAAAGTGAAAGATGTACAGGGAATAAGTATACAATATTTTGTATCGTCTTGTCTCTGAAAAGTTTTAACTGCTCAAAACTGTTTAATATTTCCAAAACGTCTCAATTTTTTACTCTCTGCGTATGACAGGAAATTTAAAACACAAGGAGCAAAAACTTATGCAAAAAGTATGAATAAGCTTGAAGAATAAGAAAATTGGAAATTTTACTTCTAAAACAAAAATGGAATGTCAGGATTTCTTTTCTGAATTTCCATACTCTATTCCCAAGATGGAACGAAAACTTTTCTTTTTTGAAGAACATTTCATCACCTTTCAGATTTGATAACAGACTGATCGCAGTTGAGCACGTACGCCTTCACTTTAAAAAGCTCTTTTTTTCGGAAAAAGTGCAAATAATCAGCTTCACATTTTCACCAAAAAGTAGAGTGTTTTTTTTTAAATTCAAACTTAAACCGGAAAAACAAACTTGATAGTATCTGTTGAGAATTTTGGTAGTATTATTTACATAGGCTGGTGGATTCTATAGATTGTAGTTTCTGGTGACATAAACACATATTATACAGTATGAATTCTTTATGTATACAATAGCCTACATACCCGTATCAGATAACCATATTCGATATTATATTATGCGTTGGTTGCTTTCTCCTGCTTTTCAAGAAACGAAGTGTAACACATTTCCTTATCATGTATCTGTAACACTACCACTATGTTTCTCTTATGCTGCTACTGACTGTTATGTATTATTATTGTTGTTGTTGTGAAAGAGGAAGTGGAAAAAGTAACTTTCATTCTCGCAAGTTGCCAACGGCTCTCTCACTCTCTCCTTCCCTTATCGTATCACATTTTGGTTGTCAGTATAGTCAATGACGTTCACTAAAATATCCTGCATTTTATATATGTATCATGAATTTTGAATGAAATTCTATACAAAATATACATTAGTATATTGTGGGCATTTAATATACATATTCCTACATGGATAATAGATGGATACCTGTTGTGTATTTAAGTATGTGATTTGAGGTAGTATGTAGTATGTACTATGTACTTGCATATATGCACAATACAGGAAGCTCCACGTGCAATAACGTGAAACGCACAAATATATGCAATGCTGTATATATTCTCTTCCAAGAATTTCTCCAGCCTTTGTTTGTGATACGATAAAAAATACAGAGAAAGGAAAAATCGTTGAAATATGGCTTTGTAAAATGGTAGCTAGTTTCATATGTCAACAAACCCCATTTTCATCTACAACTGCAAATTGCATCTCTTGAGATCCATTCATATGCAAAGGCACCAAGATTGGTTGGTACAGGTGCAGTGAAAGAAGAGCAGACGTTTCTTTTGATGGATGTCATATCATCCGAATTTCTGTGACGATTGGTAACCATATGATAAGCAAAGAAACTGAACATCCTGCAGCAATTTTAAAATATATTTTCTTCTCAAACTATTATTGAACTAGCTTTGAGCATACGATGCAGTTCATCAATGCATTCTCCAAGCACCTGCATCTGAATTTGAGTTTATAAAGTTTAACCACAGAATATATATATCTTGGTTCTTCGTTCCTTCGTCTTTCTTGTTAGTGGATTGGGTTCCTTTTTGAAAACTGGGAAATTCAATACGAGTATCAAATGAGTGGAGTTGCAAAAGGGTTGAAAGTAGGTACTGGGGTTAAAAATGCACCGGTTCATTCACACACGCATAATAAGGGAAATAAAGTGCATCCCCAGCATTCTGGTAGGGTTCAGAAAAAGTCTAACAATGTTGTGGGCGGGGCTGCTACTTTATCCCAGCCAAATCAACTTCTCGCTGGGAGTAACGTCGAAATCCCTTTAATTGTTTCGGATACGGCGCAGAATCCACGTACTAGCAAGCCACCACTGGAGATTGCTGAACCTGATGTGGAGGCAGATGAAGGGACTCCAAGCATGATAAAAAAGTCTATTAGTACAACTAATTACCATGAATCTCATGGAGAGAGAGCGGGGGGAGGTGGTGGAGGAAGATTTATCATAAAAAACTTGTGGGATGTTTGCTGCAATGGTAATTTTCCAATACACACATTCATTTCTTTGTCCGTTTTCTAAAACTAAAGAAGAATTTGTACACGCGTCTCATTTAATTTTCAGAAATTGAATCTGAGGTAAAGGAACTTGACACAATTTTGCAGAAGTTGGGCTTACCCTCCGTTAATTACAGTAAAACAAAAGCTTATGAAATAACGGATTATGATTACGCTCCTGACATGCAACAATGTAATGATTTTAAATTAAAGTTTACACGCCATTTAAATGTAGTTTAAAAGTCAATAATAAGTAAAGTTCGATATTTTTTGTTTTTTAAATAGGCAAATCAAAGGACTTTCTAGACTTTTATGTTTTCCCATACCTTCTCCCAGCAATTCAAGCATTGATACAGTTTGCGCGTGTCAATCGAGTTTTTCAGTGTCGCTTTTGTACGTTTAATGCACTGGATTATATTGTGGAGGTATGAAAAACAAATTATAGGAAACTACGAAAAAAAATCTACAAAATTAGATTTCATACGTTAATTGTGAAGGTTTTTACTCTTAGTATTTGTACAATAACAATCCTCGTTATCCTGAGAGATTTGAAAATCCTATTCCAATCTTTGAGATCCCTTTTGCGAAAGCTTGGCTAGAAAAACAGTGAGTTCAGCGGATGACTGCAAAAAAATACACATTTAAAATAAACTGTGATCATTTTCCTTCTCATAAAACTTGCTTCCAACAATATTACATTTTAGTCCACGTATGCCTCCGCCAAGATGGATGCTAATGAGTTCCGAAGAAGCTGCAATTATCATTCAAAGAGTAGTCCGGGGCTACATGGTTCGTAGCCAGCCGGAAGTTCAAGAAATGCGACAGTTTTGGAGGGTATGTCAATACAATCTTATATATTGGCATTTTTATCTCTCTTGTTGCTAATCCTCCCTCACATTCACATATACCTGTATATGCGTAGGAGTTCAAAAACGAATTGGAAGAGGAGAAAAACGCGTTCCCATTCGGAAAGATTCTACCAGCAATGCTGCAACAAAAACCTGTTACTCCCACTAGCGCAGGACCAATATTCTCTCCCTATTATGAGGAATACCGTGGTGAATTCGAAGACTCAACTTGTGGGTCTCCTTGTATTCGATTACAAATTCCTCAGGAGGAAACACCAATTTCCCCTTCAATATCTCATCACAGTGATCACTGTGTGTACTGCCAGGTATTCCGCAAGTTTCTAGATAGTCAACCGGAAGAAGTGCTTCTCTCCTATAAGCGACCCTCCACTAATGACAACATTGGTGACCTGAATGGGGAATCTGTGAGACCAAGTTCTGCGGGTAATGAGGAAATGGGCGGCTCAGCTGAGGGACTAACAACCGACAATGGAGGGGAAAATGAAGAAGTTAATTCCAAAGGAAAAACTGGAAGAAAAGAGAGTGACCAAACTGGACAGCAACAACACTTGACAGTAATGGATCCAAACTTAGTTTCTGCTGCATCAAGCAGAATAAAAACTCACCACAAAAATCCCGCATTGTCCGCACAAAAATCCGCTACTGTGGCAAAACACAGTAAAGAAAAGAAGAAAAAGCCGACAACTAATGAATAATATAAGTTATAAGCAAAAAGATAAATAAACATATTGAAATTGGGGTTGTAGTTGTAATCATGATAGGGTTTTTAAAAATTTAAACTTAAAATATAGTTTGAAGTATAAAAGTAAAGCTTAAACTAAAATTCCGATTTCCCTTATTTTCATCGTCTGTTATATAAGCTTCCTTCGAATAGTACCACTCACTGTCAATCTTGGATTCAAAGATTGCATTATTTATTCATAGAAATCTTCAACTGCAAACAATGTCGAGTTGAATTTGAATAATAATCAGTCCGAAGCCTCATGTCATAAATAATATCAAGGTATGTAGATTTTACGTATACTTGTATCACCCACACAGTTGGATTTACTTTCTTCCATGCATACCATATCACAAACTTGATTCAATTGTGTATTTGCATACACATACCTTGCTTCATTGTACTAGTTGAAAAGTCATCAAATCATATCATATCATCATCATGATCTTACAGTACGTAGAAATTGTGAAGTGCAGCACTCCACCGTTGACATCGACATAAACAACTATAGCTCATACAGAAGAAGACGTATGCATTCCCTACAAAATTATTATATCCTGCTCATTGCAAACCAGCAGTATCATTGCGTGCAGGGGTTTTTGTCTCATCTCCCTGTCACTCTTCTTGATGTGAAATAACTTTTGTGATTGCGACTTGAACCCGTCAAAAAGTAGAAGTGAAATTGATATGAAACGAGGTAGTCTTCCCAAATGGATTTATGCGTTTGGTTGGGAAGCTCTCCTCGTTCCAATGCGTATATACTTTAACGCAATGCGTAAAAGAAGAGTCTCAAGTCGAAATCTCAATCAACATGACAGGAGTATATTATTAATGTAAAACATTCTGTCTCCCTCCCTGCCTCTCCTGCTCCTTCCTGATGATGAATACTGAAAATTTTCAGAGGCAAGATGGTAATGAGACTTTTCCATGAATTTCCGTTCTTGTCGTGCCCTTTGCCAATTCATTCACACAACCAGACCCAGGGAGTCATACATTGTGAGAGTGTAAGGAACTTTGGTAGTAGTGGATAGGTACTTCATATTCAAGGAAGCTTCAGTATTACTTCCGTTTGAAATTTTAGCAAGAAATTCAAATTCCTACGTACACTGGTACACAATTGTGAAAATGTTGCCTGTGTAGGTTCACTGATTTCTCCTTCATCACCAGACTTCTTTTTCCGTTTTCCTGACTTGACTCATTTTAGTTTCTGGGAGCATCATCATCACTCATCCCACATACAACACACACTCCCTACATCACATGTGAAATTCATTTCAGGAAACTTTCTCTCTTCATCATGATCATCCTCATCATGATGATGAGGAGGCATGGATTTTGAGAGTGTACGCTAACGAGAATAAGTAACCTCTAAACCCAAAAAGCTGTACAACGTACTGTGCAAAATAACTGTACACCTTTTAGGATCAAGTGTCTCTTTTACTTGCGTTACATTATACTTATACCATGTTCACTGCTCACCGGTGGAACCATAAACCATCATCATAATCATCATCAAACCTTCTTTCCTATGCAAATACAAGCGTTCAAACCAAGTCAAGCAGGAGTTTATGCAATAATGTCATGCAAAGCCACTTGGAATTTTAGCTTCCGGATTTCCACTCTAGTCTCAAACTGTCTGAATTATGAATTTGACTATATATATATATAGCTGTTATTATGCTGGTTCCAGTGGTTTTTCGAATGTATTATTATGTATACGATGATATAGTGGAGATTCATTGTAAAGTAGCAGCTTGTTGTATTCTATTCTATTTTGTGAATTACAATACAAACCACTAAAACACCATAGTACATAGTAATGTACTACATCACCACACAAACTATGTAATATGATCGATCATCATCATCAACTAACAAGGCCATTATGCTGCTATACACGGAACAGTAGAGCTTGAGTACATTTTCAGTTTTACCTTGATAGGCAATGTAGAACAGTAAACATTTTGTTGGGTGTCTCCTTTCACCCATGTATATATATTCCGTCCATCTCCTTTCCTCCCTCTTCACCGCAAGAAGCACTTTTAAGGCAAATTAGCATAAATGACACATTATTATAATATACAAAACGGGAATACCTAACCAGGTTTATTTATGATGATGAGAGGGCAAGGAACAAAACGGACTTTGTCTAGAGACTTTGAAATATACATTAGTACTACGACTTCATCATCATGCTATATTGTCGTTAAGCAGTAATATCATGCTTTCATGTCAACTTCCATTTGTCAAGAGATTTTTTGAAACGCTTTCCTTCATCTTAAAGTCACATACTTTCACCTGAATATATTTGTATGAATATGAATTACATTACAGACACGGAAAAACAAGGTCAAAATAATGTTAAAACACAAAATCATTCCGATCTCGTGCCTTAGAAGTTACTTTTTGCTTGTTTAATTATCTGAAGTGGTAAAACTGACGAATTGGAATATATCTTGAAAATAATCTGAAGTTATCAAGCCTTTCAAATGAACACATAAGAAGAATTGTGGTGTACAAGTATTGCTGGATTTACTTTCTGACTTGTTAGCTTATTGCTAACTTTTGTATTTTAGAAATTACGAGTTTATTTGTATGATAAGCAAAATTCAAAATACAATTTAGATCAAAACAGCTTTTTACTTTTACAACATTTGAAAGACAGTGCCTTATTGCGTAGTTAATTTATAGTTCTGCTGTCCTCATGTTTTCAAAACTTTTACATTGTTTTTTTCCTTTTCAAAGTTATCAATAGTAACTCAACACTCAACGACTCAACTCGTCCATCTACAAAAAAAATCCACTTTTTCAACTTTCATTTCTTTTGTGCGTGCTCTCCGCTTGAGGCAAAAAGTATTTTATTGTATATTTTTTATATCTTTTTGTCTAATTCCCGCCGGTTTTCCCAAAGTTTCAAACAATTTTCATTTTTTCTTTTGTTCCTACTTGTAAATAACGGAATCGACAGTCGCAGCTCGCATAAAATGGAAACATTTCTTTTTTCCCACATATGTATGTATAAAATATATTTGGTGAGTGCGTGCTGGTGTCGGTATATTACAATTTTACATAGACAGTTAGACTACCAGAAAAAAAGTTTATTTTTCTCTCAGTATTAAACAGTGTAGTAATACAAACCCTGTGATGATAGTATATGGTTGCTTATCACATTGCAAAGTACAATATGTTCAGCGTCAGGGTTAGCAATTCCCTTGCTGATCGTCAAAAACAAGTTTTCACTTTCCACTCGTTTATTATTCGACTTTTGTGTGAAACATTTCATATAATATACACATTAGCCATACTACCACACTCTCTATCCAATATTCTTATACATACATTAGATACTTTATATACTTCAATGAATGATGGAATACATAAGTACTACGTAAAATGCAAAAGTCGTTGTTGTAACAAAAGTGAAGAGAAAGTCGGTTTGGTAATTCGTTCTTTCAAAATTTCCAATGTGAATCGTATTTTCTTTTAGATCTCTATACACCCCACAAGTTTTATACTGGTATATAACAGTAACAAACTGACAGACAGCAAGATAGACACAAGGAAAATTGCGCATCTAACCAACCCGGCACAAAACAAGCATAAAGTATAACAAAACGCCAACGCAGGCATCATCAACGGTGCTTGTATAGTTAGAGTTTGTATGCGGTGAAAACACTAAACTGCTCCTTATCAAGTATGTATGCATTCCTATCGCGGAGTACTACAATCTTCAGTCATAAACATAAAGTTTCTTCTTCTAGATAGTCTAGCTGCAAGTTTTGGTAGTTTTTTTTGGGAGACTTGTGCTGGTGTATATATTACTTTTGCCGTGTGGCTTGCATAATATTGCCTTACCGGCTTTTTCTGCTAAAGCAAAATACAAAAAAAAAGTGTATCACGCACTCACCAGTCAGATAAGCTATGTGGAGATGGGTGTGTTAACGTAGTGTGTAGTTGTTATAAATATATAGGAATTCACAAGGGGATCCCTGTACTCTTTTTATGCCTCTACAAACAAAGCATAACTTTTTTCTTCATCTTCAACAGCGAGGAAATTTCAAAGTTGAGATACTGTATAGTATTTTATATGAGAGCCTTTTTTTGTTTCAAGGGTCGATACCCTTTTTATGCAACACGTACAAAAGTGAAGTCTGTTCAAAATGTTTACTCGTGCCTTCACAGAACATAAATACACGCACAAATGTATATTTTATTTTCGTAAGTTTTTGTCTATCCCTCTAGCTATTAACATATTTAGTGTATATTATGTATTAAACAATATATTCACTCATTCAATTTCCGTTTTTCCGTGTTATGTTGTGCAAATGAAAAATGAGCAAGCAAATATAAAGTTACAAACTCTATTGTAATTTCATATTACATATGTAAGTATATGTTTTTTTTTGGGAAAGGGGAAATGAGAAGAGAAAAAGAGCACAAGTTCATTACCACCGTTTTCAATTCAATTACCCAGCCATTATTCTTCCCATCATGGGTGCAGCTATGAAACTTTTGGAAAATGTGGCAGGCAGGCTTGTAAGCGAGGATAAAGCTTTTTTTCTGGCAGTGATGCTGCCGCCGTAGTATGGTGGGTACTTAAACTTGACAGAAAGAGAAAGACGAAGTGAGAGCAACGGCAAAAAAGCAACAGCAGCGCAGGAAAAAAAGACTAAAAATTTCCCAACGTCGGAGTAGACTATATAGTATGTATATAAAAGTACATATTACATTGTTGCTCTATATTGTATTCATACCATGTGAATTGTTAAATTCTTCAAATACTGAAAAGCTGAAGAAATATATCTTCTTTCACTCACTTCCTACACTATACTTAAGCTTATATTATAAAGTTCGTCTTGATTCTCCCAAGTCAAACTTATTTTATACTTTTTTTACCGCTGCTCTTCTCCCTAATGACAGGGAGCATAAGGCTTTCACTATTAGAGAAAGGGAATAAGTGCTTTAGTTTTTAGTTAGTTCACATGTGAATTGTTAAATTCTTCAAATACTGAAAAGCTGAAGAAATATATCTTCTTTCACTCACTTCCTACACTATACGTATATACTTAAGCTTATATTATTATAAGGTTCATCTTGATTCTCCCAAGTCAAACTTATTTTATACTTTTTTACCGCTGCTCTTCTCCCTAATGACAGGGAGCATAAGGCTTTCACTATTAGAGAAAGGGAATAAGTGCTTTAGTTTTTAGTTAGTTCTATAAAGTTATTACATACTACACCATATTTCATTGCAGTTTAAGCAAAAGTGAGATAGATAGCAAAGTCTTTGCATAATAATAATATAGCATAGCAGTTCTTGTTGCAACTTTGATGACTGTGATGAATGAGTAAAAGAATGAGATTTTTTACAGTTTATCTTCAACGTAATAGAAAGGCAACTATTTCAGCATCAGATTCCATTCTGTTTTCGTATCTAAATATATTTCCTTAAAAATAAAGGTGCATATCATGTATATACATATCACTTAAATAATATAATGTAATATGAAACATCTGACAAGACATCGTCTTCTACTACGCAGCTTGTGCTGTCAGCACTGCTCATAATATTATGAACCATGACGTACAAAAATAAAAAAGAGAAAGTACACATGTTGGAATTGTATACAAGTGCAACAACAGAAGGATAAAGCAGCTGCTTCCCAACAAATTGAAAGAAAAAAAATCTTCACTCTTTATGCCACAGGCAGTATAGTTAATGGTGTACGTTGGCATATTTTGTGTAGATTCTAGTAAGGTTTTAATAATAAGCTGTGTAATTCTAGAGAAGTACTCCAATCTACATAAGCATGCAAACTGTAGTTAGCAGTAAATGTTAAAAGACTATGGTGGCTGTCAGAAAAAAATAAGCTTTTTTTAGACTTCCTTTGCTGCTCCTCTTTAACAAACATAAAGACGTGGGATGGAATTAAAAAGAATCCAGTGAAAGATGGGAAAATCGAGAAAAGTATTTTGTGAAATTACGACTTTTTGGAAAAGAATAAGAAAAGGGAAAGTTGGAACGTCACATAAAGTTCTTAAGAGGAGTAAACTGTCGAATGAAATGATCTGATGAAAGCTATGTGCTCCTGGCAAAATTGTGGAGGCGGCAGCGGAAAGCTTCTGTTTTCTATTTTTATCCTTGTGACACTACCATATAATATGCTAACAAACAGTTAAATCTGCGTGCACATATGTACAAGTAAAAGAATATAGTGCTGCTTAAATGCCCAAGTGAGCAATGTGTTGTAATGCCAATTGTGGTGGTGGTGGTCACTGTTTTGTATCTATATCTATACACCTATATAGTCAGTAAAACATACAATCTTTTTTTTGTAATGTTGGCGGTGGTGCTTCAAAGAAAAAAGAATGAGACAAGCTTATGTGTACGACGCAACGATCTAAGAAAAATCGTCAAGTCAGGCAGGCTATATGAATATAGTTTCATGATACTAAACCAAAAGAAGGACTGAGAAAGCGGTGGAATCTGGGATACTATGGCTTTTTGAATGCTTCGTCTTGTGTGTTAACCAGCATCAATTTTCTTCTTTTTTCGGTATTTTTTGAAACGAGAGGACAACTTTTTACCATCCCATTTCATCCATTCATTCTCATTTCTGTCCTCTTTAGTCACCACTTCACCACCACCATCATTGCCTATCCTGCCTTTTCTTGTGTTTGTTACTCTTTTTACTGTTGACTCTGCTGGTGTATGTGTGTGTATTTTGAATAGCACATATATTATTTTGGTTTGGTGCTTGCCGCATGCACAAAACAGTAAAAAGATTTTCTTGAATATTATTTTTTGTTCTTTTAAGAATACAGAGAAAAGATTTAACTTTTTTCTTGATCCGCCTTCTCCCTCGCTCTTTTGCCATTTATTTTCTCTTTGTAGCTTTCTTTATACATACCTTGGTAATGTATGCGCATAAAAATTTACTAAACATGTTACTATTATTTGCATTGTTTGCAAGTTTTCTTCTTTTTTTACTCCTTTTGTGTTTAGCGATGAGAAAATGTAGCAATGATGGTGGTGGTGGCATCTTCAAAATCTAACTTTCTTTTTCGTACTACAACAAAAACCAACAAAAAGAAGGAGGAAACCATTTTTGGTGGATTTAGAGAGAAAAAAACACACGAAAGAAAAATAATATAAAGTAAAATGATACCGTTTTTACTTACTTAAGGACGACATGGATAGTTTGTGAAAGAATAAATTGCGGTTTTACAAAGGGATTTTCTCTTTTAAGGTTTTTTTCCAACTTCTTCCAGTAGACGAAAAAGTATAGACACTAGCCAGACCAGAGACAGTGGAATAAGTGTAACGATAACTTAACTTCATTTCTTGTTTACATTCTTGTTTCACTTTTATTCTTAACTCTTGTTGAAGACTAAGAAGAAGAAGTCGTTTGTGTACATCTTTTTAACATTCACCATACATAAATTTGACTGGATTTTTCCAGAATTCTCCAAAAAAAT
This sequence comes from Paronellides praefectus, assembly GCA_027744595.1. NCBI lineage: Eukaryota > Metazoa > Arthropoda > Collembola > Entomobryomorpha > Paronellidae > Paronellides > Paronellides praefectus. The sequence goes on from JAITYZ010002902.1 coordinate 11,927, forward strand.
AAACCAAAATTCAAAACGAGTGATTATCTTGCTGTGCTGTTTTGTTGCTGTCTCTGTTCTGTTTTGTGGTTTTCTTCAAAGAAAACAGAAATCACAAACTGATGATGGGATTTAGCATTGGGATGTTTAAAGTTACAATTTTTAAAAACTAAAATTCTTACTTAATTTCTATTTGTATTCATATTCGAAAGAAAAAAATGAATGATTATCAAATTCATTGAACAAATGAACAAGCGAATTATTGGAAGAGGTAGCGGTAGAAAAATTTTGAATGTTGGCGCTCAATGGGGGTTTGAGCCACCGCAAACTAAAAGTTTCGTTTTTTAAATGCATGCACGAGCGCACGTGAACCCATCATTTTTACGTCAGCAGAATGACACATGCATTAAATGAAGGTTTGTTAAGCTACTTTCTGTTATTCTTTTCAAACTATTTTTTTGTGAAATATTCAAAACGTAAAACAGACTTTTTCACTTTTCAAACAAAACGTGTCCATCAGTCAGCAACAGCGTTTGTTTCAAACATCACTTTTGATATGATAATGTTAAATTTCCAATTGTTATGTACTTTTCCATTTTTCCTGTTTCACGATTTCCGTAGTGTTTCTTCTTCATTGTTAAAAAATGTTTTCATCAAATTCAGTTTTCAGTTCAGAAAAAAAAGTTTCCTTGTCTCATCTTCTTCACCGTCATCATCATTAGGTCCTTATTTCTCTTTAACAGCACCATTTCCGGAAAAACTTCTTCTCTGTCTGTGTCTTCTGACTGTCTATTTTTTGTAAGTTAGAACTTTTACTCTTTTATCATCATCACCCATTCAATTCAGGAAAAATTTTAATGCAAGAATACTTAAAGGTCATATAATACATATAAACTAAAAAAAAGTTGAGTTTCCATTTCCCAAGTTTCCAACAACCAACTTTTATGTGTATCTTTAAGTACACAATTTCCCTTCACAATGTTTCCTTAATACAGTTGCAAATGTGAGACAATAAATGTGTAATGGGATTTGGCAACATAAGCACCCAACCAACACAAACAGTAAAACTCACAACAATATTATACTATTATTATTATGAACTGTAGACTTTAATATTTATTGTCAGAGAGGGGTTCGTCTTGGGTAGCGTTTTGGAATACAAGTAGGTACACATACTTCTCACAACTGGTTCGTCGTCTTATGTCGTTCTGCTAAGTTGACACATTAGGGATTTTTCCTAATTTTCTTGTGTGCTTTCTTCCATTTCGTTTAGCTGAATATAAATATAACAGCTAAAAACATGTATGTATGTTATACAAAGTTACATAATATTATTTATTATCTATGATCTTATAAAATAATATTATCAAATAGGTACAATATGTAATTTTGGATTCATGGCCAGCCACATATATTTACAAACATGTTATGTATCTATAATATTTTTTAGTTGTTGTTCTGCTGCTGCTGCTGCTAGTCGTTGTAATGAAAGTATTCTCGTGTGTCTCTGTCACTGAAGAAAAGTTAGTAACGCGTGTCTGGTTGTTTTGTTGTTATTCCTTTTCTTTTGTTATTCTTGTTGTTGTTTTTGTGTAGCTGGCATTTTGTCATTGAAGTTGACAAAGTAATAACAGATGACAGTTTTTCTAACAATTGTGCATTAGGACTTACAAATACTCTTTAAAGTACATCCCTTTTTCTTGGTACTTTGAGCCAAGAAATGCGCTTTTGTCGATTTCTTATGAGAATAGTTTGTTTTCATATTGCCAAATGACATGATAGCAAAAGCTACTTTACAATAAATTAAAAAATATACGGCAAAAATTACCATATTTAAGAAATCCAATTTTATGAACAGTCTATTATTATCATTATAATTTAAGCTCATCTTATTCTAAGAATTCCATTTGACAGTTACCCACAAGTAGTATGTTCAATTTCTCATTTTTAAAAGTAGAAAATGCATCTTGTAATTTATTATGCAATTGCAATGGAAGTGGTAAGCAAACGAGTTTTTAAACCCTTGCGTTAGAAAGTCAACCAGCGAAGCGGAAACATGTTTGACTCTCTGGAACTGTCACTTTTACGTGTATAACTTGACTTTACTCAATACAAAGTAACTTTTTTATGTCGATATTTTTACTACTCAAACTAAAATACTGTTCATGAAAGGATACTTCCTCCAAGAATATGTTTCACATTCACATATGTGTATATGTATTTTCCCCAAAAAAGACTACTAATATGAGCGGTTGGAGGAATACTAGAAATATATAGGCACTAAAATTAAGAATTTTCCGAGAAAAAA
>JAITYZ010002903.1:0-11025 GCA_027744595.1 Paronellides praefectus
AAAAATTCCTTTTCTTGTAGTCATTCCATTATTACCGTTAATATGATGACAATGATATATTCAGTATAGGCAATTGCAATATAATATACGCAATACACGCCATGCTCATTTACTCATCTATATCGTGTTATTTTTTTTCTGGAAACCAAAAGGTATTAGGTATATAGTATATATACATTGTTTGTACGTATCTATGTATATACCATTTTGCAGCATGCTGCATCTACACAACAACAACAATGACAAATTCTCAGTTACGAATTACTATACAACTAATTTATTGATAATTTTTTTTAACACAAAATAATAACTCTACATTATGAGTTTGTATAAATATAGTCACTAGAAATCGTATAAAATAATGATGATGGTGAGGATTCCTCACTGAGGAACAGGAAAAAAGGGAATCTGTCATGTGTATGATTAGAGTAATTGCATAAAAAATTGCACATTATTTTTTTATGCATTTAAAATGCATTTTGCACATTGCTGGTATAATATAATAATAATAATGTGATTTTTGCCTGGAAATTCAAACAAGTGTGATTTAAAAAAAACCTTGAATACTGTTGAATATTTTGTTGTTTGACGTTTCTTATAAATTGGATGACGATGATATTATTACGATTATCGATTATTACAACTCTTCCGTTATATGTATATATATAATATGTAGGTATATATAATATTATACATCTCAATCTCATTTTTTCCTGGAAGAGGGGTGTTCCTACCAAAGTGCCAGAAGTTTTTTTATAGTGCAGCAAAGCCTTTATCTACTTATGTTAGTACTACTATATACTATAATAATAAAGGAAACCAATCGCGCTGCACCACTATGACTGGTCATTGGTCTAATTTAATGTTTTGACTGAAATAGCTGTAATAATATGAAACTCCATGTTCCAAAATAATGTAATGGTTTTATGGCAAAATGTTATTGCCAATACTTTATACCATATTTCCTTTGGTGTATGTTCATCCAACTTTTTTTTGGAATGCCTCTTTCCTTGAAGAAGAAGCAGTTACCAAAACATATATATCCTATGTAATAATAATGTATTATGTGAACCCTCGTCACAAAAAAAATCGCTGTGCCTTACATTAGTATATTTCCTGTATACTATATGGTATATACTGGTAGAAATATACATATTATGTATAGTTATTATATAGATACATAGATACTCGTAAAAATTAAATTTTAAGTACTGATTATTGTTATTTTTGTACGTACCTGATAATAAAATCTCCGCCTAATTTAATGAATGTAGAAAATGCTCACTGAAAAGCAGCAGCATAGTAGAGATAAAAAAGAATACTCAGAGAGAAAAAAAATGTGACGGGCTTTGTAACTAAAATTGTACATATTTTTCTTTTGCATTGCATTAAAGTAACATCTTTTGCGTCTTTTGCTAATGACATTTTAAGTTCGCACATGGCCATACAATAATTTACTTTGCAGTAGAACTGGTTCCTTGACTTAAAATTGCGACATCAAAAGTAAAAACTGAAGAAAAAAATGTTTCTTTTAAATGCAAAAAAAATCTTGACTTTGACTGGCATATGAAATGAAATATCAAAAAAAAATTCAATAATAACAGCAATAAAAAGTTCATATTATAAGGGAGTGGATCCAGGCTGAGATATTACTGGTGCAGGTGGTGTGCTATAGCGAACTGTCATAAAAATCTCCATTGCGTTGCCAGGTCAGTAAAGTTTTTTTTTTAAATCAATTATTCATTGTGCGATTCTTTTATGAGTTGAGTTGAAGGGTCATCATAGTTGACATGTGGGTACCAGTTCAAAGAATCAAGAACCATAGAGGTGATTATTATTGCGAAACGGACTAGACTGACTTGTAAACTTCCCGAGTGACGACTAGTATCTGGATTTTATTATTATTATCGTCTGCCATTACAATGATGTAAGGTTTTGTGGCTTTACAGTCGTAACTTTTTTTTATCATCAAACTGGAAAACACGATTATAATTCTTTAATTAGCGCAGTTATGGTATAAATGAAATATTCACAATTTTATACTTTTAATGAGCTTACAGACCGCAATCAAGTGGTGACGCCAGCGTTATGGATTTGGACCAAGGGGCAAAGCAAGACATTGACCTTTTGCGACATGATGGTGATGCTGTGAGCAGCACAACAACTGAGCCCACAAAATCAGCTGGAACCGCGTCAAATGTTGTTGATGATGTCCAAGAGGTCCCAACATCTACGCAAACTGACGATGGTATGACGATGGAAGACGCTGATGGGAAAACCATGAAGCCAGAAGCAGCAGCAGAGGAAAATCAAGACGAAATTGGTTCAGAAAACACTCTCAAACAGCGGAAAAAATTGACAAAGAATAGCAACTCCCGTCCGGCTGAATCAGATGAAAGTCATGGCGCTGAAGGAGACAAGAAGAACGGATTGTCAATGCAGGTGGACAAGGAAAAAGAACTTGTGAAACAAGATGAATCTGAAGAGGATATGACAGAAATATTAGAGGTAAAGCCAAGGAACTCTTTTCGCCAAGTATTTGCCTTTGTGGCTTTACTCTGCTCTTTCATCGTATTCAACCAACTGTTTGCCAAGTTTATCATCTACCTTTTCAATTTGGATGGTGGTGGAGGTGTTGGTAGCACGAGTGACAGTTTACCACATGATTCCTCAGAACAGGACAAGGAAATTCAGGAACCCCAATTCGTCGAACAGATGATGGAACATTAAAAAGTACCCCAAGAAAATAAACAAATAGCTTGGCTTCCTTTTTTTTATGGAAGAAAACGTGAAATTCAAACTTTTGTGCCCGTAATATTCTTCCTTTTTTGTTGTTGAAACTCTCTGAATATTATATGCGGGCAAACTCGTAAAAATTACATGAACGAAAAACTGTTGAAACCTTGTTAAAAAAATATGTAGTCGTAGTAGTATGATGATGATGATAATGTTAGAAAATAAGCCAGAAGACATTTTTGATGAAAAGTTGAAGGAAAAAAAGAGCAACTACTTTTTATATATGTGTATTTTTGTGCAGCAATAAAAAATTGAAAAATGTTTAATGGGTGCTTCTACTATTTTTTTATTCGAAATAATAGCTTAGTTTATACAGGCATAAAAAAACCTTTTCAGAGATACGCTCCTATCTGAAACCTTTTTTTGCATTTTTGTAACTCACTCAAAAAAAACTGAAAGCTGTGCTTGAATAAACTAGCCTTTTTAAGTTGAGTCAGTAGTATAAAAAACAAAAAGTTAAACTGGGTAGCAAGAAAAGAATTCTGCACTTCACACATCCTTCCACCACATCAAGAGCCTCGAGTTCAGTTCAAAAAACTCTTGGACAAAGTTGTCTTGTTTAGTAAGTTGGCAGAGATGTATATGGCATTATTATTATTATTATTACATTACTTTTATTTTTCACATATGTAGTTTAGGCATGTGTGTCCGTGTTATATTCATGTACATTTTGTGCATATTTTTCTTCCAAGAAACCAGTGAAAACACCATCATCACCACCGCCAGGTTTGTCTTTTGTTCCTTTTTTCTACCCGATCAACCCAGCAGCAGCAGCAGAGCTCAACTTTACATGTTTAGTACCATTTCCTTGTACGCACATCTACATGTTCCAAAATAAAAAGAAAAAAACCAAAATGCAGCTCAAATCTATCTGGTTGTCTATCGAAGTTTTTTCTCTCTTTCCCTCTCTCTTCTTTTTAAGCTGAGTTAGCTCTGTCCCAAAGGGCTGTTGGCTACATTCCAAAGTTTTTTTTCTCTCTCTTCCTCTTTCAGCAGTTTTGGTACAAGATTCCTCCCCAAAGTGTCCGTTCTTATTACAATGGTTGGGCTTAATGTAGTGTAGCATTATCATGATGGAATAGGAAAGGATGAGATGATGTGTTCATCCTTTCTTTTTTTCTTATTCTGTGCTTTGGCTATAAAAGCAAAAAATATATATTGCCTCTCAATGTTCCTGTATTGTTTTTATACTATTTATTCCTCTTCTTCAAAAGAGATGTTTCACACAAATTCATTGCTGCTAATAACACCATGAAACTTGTCCTTTCGCTTTCTATAGAATGTACTTTCTCGGCTTGTTCTTTCTTAAACATATCCCGCGCACTTTGTTACTTTGCTACTTTGGTCTACTCCAGGAAAAAAATACGCATTTGTTATGTGCCATTCTAGAATCACCGTATAATTCTTAATGGGACAGATTATTCTCATGATAGTCGTAACATTAGTCGCTCGTGGAGAACATGGATGGACACAGTACAAATCTGTTCCATGTTCTAGAAATAGAACTGCCATCACTGTGGACTGCTTCTGCTGCTACTTCAAATTTCTTTTTTGGGAACAGGATATTATGAGAATTGCCCAGACAGGACAGAGAAGAAAAAAAACGTAAGAAATGAACGCTGATGAGAAAAAAGAGTGCTCTTTTGAAAGCTTCTTCTCGGGATTTAATGGTTGCTGTTTGTTATTGTTGCTGCTGTTGTAATGAATTGTTTAATACAAACTTAACTGGGTTCGTTACATGTTTACACACTTTCCTCCTCCTCAAGAACACGACATGGATGGAGAGAGGGAGAGAACAACAAAGAAAATTTCTTCGAGTTCAGGTCTCGTGTGTGTGTTTCTATTTCCTTTTGCTTGAAAGAATGTAGTCGTTGGACAGAGGAAGGAGGAAATTGAGAGTAGTTTGTAACACAGACTTTTGTCATTGTTAATCTTATTTATCGATTAGTGAGGAATGGACATCAATAGCAACATTTCCAAGCCTGCAAGTAGTCTTATGGAGGAGGATACTGGAGAGACATTAATACTCTCGGTTTCTTTTTAACTGCCCTGTTTGTTGTTATAAATTACAAATTATTGTCAATGTTTATTATCAGTGTAATGAAAGTAATGAATGGATGAAATGATGATTTAGTATAACCATTTATACTTACAAGCCTTTTTTTATTGCAAACGTATTTTTCATTTTTACTCATTCCATATATATCATTCAATTCATTCATTATTCTGCTTGCGCCGGTTCTCAAGTACTATCATAAACATACATAGTAATTTCAAGACACAGACAGTTTACATTTTTTATAATATATAGATATTGGAATAATCATTTTTACGATTTATTTTTTCTAAAAATCTGGGTTCACACATGTAATATAATATATATATACCTATCTATCTATAATACATATACATGCATACATCATACATTTATTTTGTGTACTATATATTATGCTGTCGCTTGTATCAGTTATATAAATGATGCATTTTTAGGTATTTATTAATTCATTACCACCAACACATTATTCTCACATATCATACCCTCCAGCAAAAAAAAAACACAGAAACCCACACATTTTGTTTTATATAACATTTTAAGATCATCAACCCTATATTATCCTTTTTACTTTGGAAAACATTATAATATACATTAAATAGGTTCCCAGTGCAAATTTTGTGTACTAAATTAATAATTCTCCTGTACATATACCGAGTAGGTTACTCTGTTCCTAGTATATATGTAATGCATAAGTTTGGTTATCGTACTCGGGTATGTGTATATTAAATCACTGTATTACGACATGGTATTATATATACAGATTATATGCCTTTAAATTATTTTAAATCTACACATTATATCACTCACGAGGGACAATCGGCGATGACAACAAAGCAGAGGCGTCATCCAAAGAGCGGACAAGAGAGGTGACTGCTATTTCTGCAGCTTCCTTGGAACTCGAGCAATTGAGGTTACTATTTTTGGTGGTGCCTCCGAGACACGTGGAAAGCATCATTGCTGTGCGTGTCAACTCGGGAAAGACACGTGGAACGTCTCCAGTAGATGATGAAAGCAGTAGCGAGTTGGGAGGAAAAGGGAATCCTGTCCCTAAATGAGCTTCAGACGTAGTTGAAGCAGTGGTACTGTATGGGCTGTTGTTCCCCTTCGAAGAAGAGTTTGAATAATGCTGGGCTGTCGTCGACAGAGAGCCGTTGGAGGCTGGAGATAAATGCTGTGATTCCCTTCGAGCCCGCAGTGAATTGAACGGTATCTTTTTTGCGTTTGCACTAGCAAGCCAACTGGCGAAGCCGATAATTTGATGTCTGTATCCGTCGGATACAGGGCTTCGTGAAAGCATGGCTTTCTCAAATAGCATAAATTTGTCATTAAGAATTCTATGGTACATTTCCCTCCTGTAAATGCACACATTGTATAATGCATATTATGTAAGTGTTTATAAAAAAATGGATCACGTAAAATGTAATCATGATATATAAACATATAAGCGCTACATGTTTTGCAAATGCACCATTTCCTTACCTTAACTTGTGATGCGACCCTGCCGATGTGTCTAGCATGTCATTACCATTTTTGGAATGATTGTGAATTTCAGCTTTGAAACTGTTTGCAATCACCTCCAGTCGCATCATGGCAGCTTGTAAATAAGCTGGAAGCGAATCAAAAACAACAAACAAAAATTGTTGGAATGTTTACTCTGTAAAAATGTTGTTGCGGAATATATTTACAAGAAAGTCTATATGCAAGCAAATTCGATGAAATATCCTTTATATTTTGGTACATAAATACCTACCTACATATAAGCACCTACATACTATTAAATTCCTTAAAAATATCACATCATCATATTATAAGTCAGAAAATGAAAGCTTTGAACATACCAAGGGATATATTGGCCTTGTGGAAGTCTTCTTGGTATTCTGCCATGAAATGATCAAACTCTTTCCTGAGCTCCTTTATATAGTCTTGCAGCGTCATAGGGAGAGCTGAAGAGTCGGAAAGGAGGAAAATAATCTGTGCTACCACCCGAGCTGTAAAGTAAACGAATGTATATAATATTATGAAGATGTAAGAATGTAAAAAATATTGTTCACGTTGATTTCATCATGAAAAAATAATTAAATTACCAATACCAAAATATTCCTACTAGTAGTGATTTATCATATAAAACTATAGGCTACTTTCTCTCACCCAAGGCTTCCGATCCCTTGAAAGTAGGGTCAACCAACTTTACAAAATTTTCATAGGTATCAAACGCCGTGTGGAAGAGTGGGTAGTCATATCCCTATGAAAAAAAAACCATAATCAAATATACAGAAAAGGCAATTTTAAATTCTTGTGCAATTTCAATTTCTGCGTAAATACGCTCAAACAAGAGTTACGCAACAACAAGACTAAGAATTACTTTGCAATCATTTCGAAATGCGGAGAGAAAAAGGTTGAGGAATAAAAACACATCATATAATATTGGACGTTCCACTTGAATGCAACTTGGTACATAAACTTTTTCAGTATATATTCCTATGCCATTCAGCTACAACGTCAATGCATATAGATTCAAGACTATATGACGCCATACAACTCATACTGTATTATTCATTCGTATTATGAAAGTTGGATAGAAAAAAAAAGTTTTACACTTTGTGAATGTGATAAAGCCATTAAAAGGGAGAAGAAAGAGAGGCAAGAAAGATTCCGGCATGTGAAATGGTGAATATGACTTGTGTAAATCAGAGTGAAACGAGCCAAAAGAAACATCATCATACGAAAATTTTCTTTAGCTTTTACACATTAGACTACACGCGCATTTTTATCATCACCACATGATCATCTCACCCTTTTTCCTTGGCCTCCCGTTTTCTCTTAACAATACAATTGGAAAAGTGAAGAAACTTATTCATCATCCCGCCTTATTATTCTCATAAAGACCCGAGCAGTGAAAATAAAAGAAGAAAAAAACTTCTTTTTTTCTTCCTTTTTGGTCTTGAGCCCAAATATATACAAAAGCACATACAATCACATAGATATATATATGTATTCTTGGTATCTCAATAGTTCCACTTATTTAATTGTGCTAATTTATGAAGAATATTATTACTGTAGTGTTTTTTTCTTGATGCCCAATTACTTAACTCTATTCATTTCAAAAAACACTCTGGGAGAATTAAAAAGAGGAGAGAGGAGAAAACTTCTTGTCACAATGTAGTAATATGTGTGTGTAAAAGTAATATGAGCTCTTTTCCCCTTCCGCTTCGTAAAACCTACATAAGCTGCTGGCTGTGACTTCCAACAACTACACTACACACTACATACTTTCATACTTTCACTTTTACTGACTCTGTCTGGCTTGACTGTATATAGCTTCCAAGTCACAGAGTCTCATCAGTCAAGTCAGTATTACGTATACGGTCTGTGTGCTTCCACCCCATAAAAGTAGAAGAATATTGTATTGTATTTAGTATTCCTTTGGTTGCCGTGTTATGTATGGCTTCCCTTTCATCTTGATCGAGAAAAGCATCATATCGTGAGGAAGTGAAGCAATTGCTGACAAATTTTTTTGTACATCATGGGATTCGGAAAGTGTAAGTGTGTTCGTATAGTAGTACCTACACTATACATAAATACATTTTACTACCTATTACAAAATAATATTATATCCTTCGTGTTGCACAATATTGTTTTGCTTTTACTACCTCATACATAGAAATCATTGAGAAAATATAGAGACTTTTTATTTCCTGTCACAAAGAAAAGCAATGTGTGTGGCCGCAGAAACAGAAAAGCAAGTCGAATACCTAACATACAAAAGGAAGGATGCAGTATATACATAGATTATATATTTAGGTAAAGAGAGGAAAGGGAAAAACTTCAAAGGTTTCAGCGTATTATTATTGCATTGTGATTGTGAAATTTTTTAACAAAAAGCACACAAACACATGTACAAAGAAAGAAATACGTAAAAGAATCATGTTTCTGGAAATTTTCTGAATCAATAGAATGGCGATGATGATGATATATTGAAACACAAGAAATACTGAATACGTACGCATGCATGCAAGAAAAATTCTTTTACACAAAACATAATATTTCAACATGTGAGATGTAAAAATGGTAAAAGAAAAGAAAATACTAGGGCCAAAAAGTTGTATTCAGGTTAGTCAGCAAAATTTCCATCTCTAATAATAACGTTTACTTTTATTGAAGACACAGACAAATAAATAAAATGTGTCTGGAAGTGCTCCACCATCATCATGATAAGATCCAGATAGGAGGAACATGCATTTTTATGTTTTCCCTAACAGCAGCAGTTAAGGAAGAAATGGAGGCTGAAGAGAGAAACACAGTTGTCGTCAGAATGACTTACTGTCATCGATATATATATAGATACACCAAGTAAAGAATGTTCACACGGAGAGAAGAAGAACACACACACACCTTTTGTATTCAATTCTTTCTCTTTTGTTATATATATTCCATGTTGGCAAAAGAGAACGTCATGGAATATTTGGTATATAGAATATTATAATATGGCTTTTATTCATTGGGTGTTGGTCTAGTTTTGTTTGTAGAGGATGGAAAGAATGGAATAATATGTGGATGGTGGGATGATGACGCGAAGCAATTTTCTTGGTAAGCTTATGTGTGTAGTACATGTATAAAACATTTTACCTTTGGAAAGTTTGAAACGCATAGATGAATAAATGGAATGCCAAGATTTCCGAGAAACGCATAGGAAGGCTCATCACTTCGAACTCCTGACATAAATTGGACGTTTGGATAGGTGGAACTCTTTCCCAGCGTTGAGTAACTCGGAGAGAATGAGGAAGATTGGGAGGAAGATGGTGCTGAAAATGCGTTTTTGGAGGATGAATGAGAATGCTTCCCACCTCGGCCTATGGCCTTCCTTACCACCTCCCTGAGAAGAGGTGAAGAGTAAACTTGGAGAGTTTCGTTTCCTTGTAAAGCTCGTCCTAAATCCACGTACGCAACCGTTCTGCTCATAATCTCAAAATGATGTTCCTAGAATTTTTTATGAAGAGATATTTTTTATAATTTTAACCTATACGTATATATCGCCAAATAGCCACCCGTTGGATTTAAAAGGTTAATTTGATTAGAAAGTTTGTTGTATTTTGTAGTGAAAATTGAATCGAGCAAGTTCACAAACATATCAATCAGTACCTTTTAGTTTCAAGGGAAAACGTTCATTTGCATTTTATAATGTTTTCTGATCCGTTCGCAAATTCACTTATGGAAGTCGTTTCTTTTACCAAAATATCATTCTCAGCAGGTGGCTATAAAGGGGAAAAGTAAGAAAATAAGAAAGTAAAAAGTCAATATCACTCACCTGGAGCCACCGAGAGGCACCAGAAGCAGAATGTAAGTTGGCATCAAAAGATATAAACAAGATTGATCTTCTCGGTTTCCAGCCTGCAGCAACAGCGGATGAGAATACTCGCAGGATTTCAGTTGACATGGCCAACGAATTCGCAACAGAGGCGCCATAGGCAAACGTATCGTGCGATGTACCTAATATGATGTACCTGGAATTCATGTACACAAAGTATTTTCATTTTTGTAAAAAACCAAGCTCTGTAGTTTTATTTCACACATATTACAAAACGCAACAAACATACATATAATTATGCTATTCTCTAAGTTTAATCTTTGGTTTTAGTTTAGTATTTCCCATTCCCAACGTTCTTTGAGCTTTCATGAAAAAATATAAGCACTCACGAAATATGTATGTCCTTTTCTCCAACGAACTGTTAAAATGTTAAAATTTCATTATTGCAGGGGGAAAATGGGGCGCTGTCACCTTTTCTTGTTCCGACTATTTGTCCTACAGAAGTTATATATAGCGATATATGAAAAGCAACTGCTCACATCTCAGCTTTTGAAAGTGGACCAGAATAAATAATGACGAATGACGGTCTTAAATATAACCTGCTCTTGCCTATCTCGCCAACCATAAAATTTAACAAGGCAAAGCCTCCCTTTGAAAATTATCCTAGAGTTTGTTCTATTATTATTATTATTATTATTATTATTATTATTATTTGTATGCTTTTCTTATACACTTCATGGTGGTTTGGCGTTAGTGGTAAGTTTGTGGGATATTATTATAATAAGTGTTTTGTGTAGAGCTTTCTTTACGTCACTTTTATATTCTCCCTTTTCTCTCGTCTCATCATCATTCTCTTTTCCCTTGCACA
>JAITYZ010002904.1:0-15039 GCA_027744595.1 Paronellides praefectus
CTTCTTTTTTTTGCGAAAAAAATATTTCGTAAGCACAAAGACACTTAAAAAATGTACAGTAAGTTTGTTGTGGTAATATCTTTTCAAAAAGAAGGGTGTTTGGCGGCTTGGTGCACTGAATGCGGAAAGTTTATAAAGGTTCTTTCCATTCTACATCCAAGGATTTCAAAAAGACAGTACAAAATTGTGTAATAATAACTACAAACACCTCAAAAATATCCAACCAGAGAGAGTGTGTGTGTGTGAGTGCGACAGAAGAAAGTTTAAAAAAAATATGCGCTCTATAGACAAGCACCCTGTATGGCATATTACGATACGACGACGATAGGTATAGACATAAAGACAAGAAAATGACAAAAGCTCTAAATACGAAAAGAGAAAAAAATAGTGTAACCACCAGCTATGGAAAAGTCGTCTGACGTCTTTAGAGAACAAGAGATTCATAATTATTTTCTCTTTTTACCTACCGCCAACCAACACCAAAATAGTATCCTCTCAGCAATAAACCTTGCCGTACTTTAGAGCTTCCTCTTATATATATATAAACTTTAGGTCAAGAAGAGACAAGGAGAAAACGAGTTAACTTTTTTACAAGTCAAGATTCATCCTCTCTAGATTTTCAGATAAAAAGCGAGTGGAAGAGAAGAGCGAGGGTACAAAGTGTAATATAGTAATAGCTTCCTTAGAGTGAATGTGTGTGTGTTTGTGTGCGTGCTTCACTGCTTCTTGCTAATTATCAGCTTTTTCCTTGCTACAACCCATTAAACCAGTGTTAGTTGTTGGGCTACAAAGGGAAAAAGAAAGAAAGTGGGAGACAGTCAAAGAGTAGCTATTTTGTAATGCCTCTGGCTGTTGAAGAAGGAAAAAGCAGTAAAAGTTGTAAACTGAATCGGATGAGTGTTGATGGTGGTCGGTTACTATGTATGTACCTATATATGTATACCTATAAAGCTTCAAGTCGCTCTGTCTCCTCAATTTCTACGTGAAGTAACAGCAGCTGTAATAATAATCATGGAATCCCACTAAAGCCAAAAAGCATTCAAAAAACATTAAAAGCTGAAAAGTGAAAGGAGGTTTGTTGAGGAGGTATACATAAAGCTTTCTCCTCTCTCATCAAATTGTAAATGGTAAATCCTTCATTTCTGCAAGTCATTATTTTTAACGGCTTTTTTCTCTAAGAAGAGAGGTAACAAACTCACTCGCCTCTTTCGGCAGACTGTTGTTATCAAACTACTCACTCTCTTCGACATTAAATAAAATCCTCCACCCAGCTTAACTCTACCCACATATATTGCGCCTCTTGTCGTCGGCTATTAATGCCGTTTGACATGTGAGATTCGAAGTAGATTTGCAACATTAAAAGGCATGTTTCTATCCCAAGAGAGTGAGAGAGAGAATTAGAAAATCGGTTATATATAAATATATCTCAAATTCAAACTGCTGCGCTTACACTATCCCAAAGTTTATACTACTTTTTTATAGACGTTACACTCACAAACGTCAACCACGACAATAATAATAATAATGTTGGTTGTAGAATTCTTATTGCAATTTTATTTCTTCAAAAAAGGGGATTATTTTGGAATGGGTTGAAACGTTGCAGGGGAGTGAGTTATATATTATTTGCTTTGGCATTTCCCATATTTAATATTATTATTACTCAACACACAAAAACCATTATGCCATTAGCAAAGTAGCCGAGTTATGTAACGTGCTGATTTGCATCAAAAGTCCTCACTCGGCACACACTGCAAAAGGGGCAGGGGGGATAATAATAGTCCATTGTGTAATTTTGTTCTTCGAGCGATAACCATATGGCGTGCGCCATTATTCCACTCAAAGGATTGAACAGACAAGTAACAACGATGATGATAAGACAGTAGTGTAGCATTGAACATATACCCAATACATATCAACAACAAGGAAAAGCAAGCAAGGATGTAATTTGGCGATGTAAAATAACATGACAATATACAAATGGGATATAATATCGCGAAAGAATGAAAGGGGAATGATGATGACAAAAACTACAAAAAAGAGCGCTTGTTTAATACGATCAAAATATACTCAAACATTGTGTACTTTTTACACCATCACCACCGTCGTGAAAGGCTCGACCTCTATCTAACCCTTTTACTAATTGTACAAAGAGTATAGAAAAGTTCAAAACACGTCAAGTGAATTCTTTTGATGATGATGAGATGATGAAAAAAACTATGCTAGATAACTAAACAACATTAAAGCCAAGCCACAAGCAACTTTTAAATAATCCAGAAGAGTAGCTAATAAACCATACCAAACTAATTAGACTCTGCTGATGCTCTAGCTCTCTCCCTCTCGAAAACTTTTGCATACCTTAATTTGACTAGCTTTCATCTCACTCGGCTCAGTTGAAGCAGCAGTAGCTACAGTATAAATATCGCAAACAGACTACACCACCACAACTACTCTGCTATGCACTCATATCCACAAGAAATATTGCAAAGAACTCGGGAAAAGCATTAATGGTCTAAATAAATTATTCGTTGGGCTAATTTAAAAAGTTGCTTTAGAGTAATTCTCACGTTTAAATATTTCAAAAGATTCTTTGCGGAAATAAATACCTAACGCGTTCCGTTTTTTTCATGCATATTTTTAGCATCAATATCAGCCTACAAAATAAAAGTTTCATAAATGCTGAAATAGCTTTCCTCTTAAAAACCGAACCACCTAAAAACCACATATTGAAACGGAAGATGAAATAATAAAGATAAAGCTGTATAGCTACATATAAGTATATTCATTTAAACGACCATTGTGTGTGTTTTCTCCTCCTCGCCTTCATAAATATTATTATTCATGAAAAACTAAAACCTTCATTTCGGGTTTCGCAATTTGAAACAACACAAAAACAATTTCAAGCCAAACAATTTAAACTAAAGTAGCAAAGACTTTTTACACTTTAAACACAATATAATATGAATACCTCCTTGCATATACAATACATACATAATACATGTTATCTTCACAGTGCAGTATTTTTCTACCCAAGATCAATATTTTTCTTTTTTTCTTCTCTTTCCTCTTCGATCAAGGTATATATAAATATGTAACATTGTTTTGATAGCATTACAATTTAAAATTACTCCATCTCATCATACTCATCATACATTCGTATATGCTCAATGCTGTGTTGTTATTTTCCTTTCCAAAGAAAACCAATGAAACATTTACATACTTATTATATTTCTGGATTAGGTATATATATTTTTTAGTTCTCATCTTTTATTCCACAGGCCGAAGAGGTTCAAAAGTATATACACTTCCTTTTGACCTGCGTGTGAGCTGTGGTTATACATTTTTTGCTCTTTCACTCTTTCTTTAAACCCAATAAAAATATATTCCCCTTTCCCTCATTTTCTTCTATTATTACACTTTTCCCTTCATCTTGTTTTTCTTACGGATCTTGTTGTTTTTCTTTGCCTCCACTTTACTTGATATTACAATCCATTTACTGTAAAGCTAAAGAAATAAAAAAAAGTTGAATTGCTATTGTGAGTGCCCTCACTAGTAGTAGTGCAACTACTACATTTTCATTTCTCACTTGACTTGGCTTAATTCTCTCTAATGCACATTGTACCTAGTTTTATTTTCTTGCGCTTTCCTTTACGAAAAAATCTAAAGTGGGTATTAGACACCTTTTTTTCTTACACGCAAGTTTGGTATCTGTCTCAGTCAGGCAGCCCAGTAAACACATACCTTCTACAACAAGTATATGAAAAGAAACTCAGAAATAGAATGATCTTACAAAAAGACATTACATTGCTCCGAATTGATGAAGCACAGACAAAAAAGTTTGAAAGAAGGAAAATGAACTTGGTTAGTGGGGAAGAGAAAAAGAATATTTCATTATTCTTTTTTTGGTTAGTTGGTAGGTTGGGCGAAACTCATTCTGAACAAAACATTCTCTCATTCTTTCTGTCTCAGCATACCGACTTGTGTAATTAACTCACGTTGATTCATTGGCTATGGTTCTAGTGGAGTGAGCGTGTTGTGAAAACGTACCGACCAAAAACATGGCTTCTCCCTCCATCCCAGCCAGAAATAGCGTTGTACCTTCCAAAAAACCCGCCAACTACCACAGAACGCTTTAGCTTGATTGTTGTACTTTTTCATTTTCATTTTTTTTCATAAAAAATTTCATTTCATCTATTTACGCCTTGCATAACTTTACGCTTCACCTAAAAACTCTGTATTATGGATCTTTATTCCTGCATCACTATCTCTCCAGCAATTTTTTATACGCAAATTTCTTTGCTACTCTCATTTTTAAAAAGTAAATTTCACAATATAAAGTATTAAAAATCGTATTAAACCAGTGAATCAAGCTGTGTAATATTTTTTTCCCCAGTTGCGACTATAACTTCTCTTAAGTTAATCTTTTTACTGCCTTATCTGTCTTTTGTCTTTGTTTGCCACGTCTGCTTGCTAGTAGCAGTAGCAGTAAAACACTCAACAAGACTATGACTCATCCAGCCATCCGAACATCGAACCTTCTTTTCTCGTCACCGGCAACTTCCTTTACTGAAATAACATGATCTTCTTTTACACAGGCAATTTAGTGTACATTGTACGTACATACCTACTCTCCTTCTATATACTTTTCCATTATTATTTTCATCTCACTACCACCACTCGCATTTTTTTCTGTTTATACACTCAAGGTGCTTATATAAGCATTATATCAACTAACCAACATCATCAGCAGAGCAACAGAGTTGACAAACATAGACAACAGAGTAGTCGATAATGAAGCCTCTTAAAAGCCTTTTTTTCTATTTTCTTTTCTGCACCTAAAAAAATCACGGTAATACATCTTCTCCATGATGGAAAATGGCAATGACACACAAGGCAAGGTACACAAATGTTGAACGTATACACTTTTTTCGGATTCGAATAAGAAGTTGAATCCCACTAAAAACCCAGAGAACAAAAGGAAAAGAGCAAGTAGGGATGTATATGAATATATACCTACGTTTTTTTGTTGTTGTTGCTTGAATCAGAGAAGAAACCAGATTCTCTCTTTTTTTACTGAATATTATTTTACCGACACTGTTCTATGTGTACTCTTATTCTCTTTTGTTCTTCATCTTTTTGCTGCTCACTATCTACTACTCTCTCGGTGTTTTCGGTGTTTGTTTGCTTCTTATTCTTTATATCTCACTCGTCGTGAGTTAAGTGATGTTGACGTCTATATATATATATACTCATACAATATATTATTATTACCCATATACCTTCAAATATAATACCGCACCATTTTTTTTAGTGAATATCTCTCTTGTGTTCAGTAGAATAGAATCAGATGACAGAAATAACAATAAAAGCTAACTCTATAACACTTCTAGCACTTATACAAACATACATTTTATATCTCATTTCAACCATATTGAATTGCTTATTTTCCTACTCATTCACTTCTCACATCACCTATCTTGTGTGAGCCAGTAGCCAAGAAAAAAAAGTGTCTTGTAAGAAAAAAAGGAAGAAGCGCAAAGTAAAAGTGGCATTACTACTGACATTACATTACTTGTAATTCTTCTCCTTTTCTGTAGAACACTGCGTTTTTCATTTATTTATATATTACGTAACTTCACATCATCATCATTATCATCCTGTTGTAACTCTGCTATTTCTCCTTTTCTCACATTCTATTCTTCTTTTTGCTCCTTGCCTGATTGTGACTCTTCTTGATATCTTTGTCTTTGTTTTTTATTCAACTTCTTTCTCCCCTTCCTTCTTTCTTATCTTAAGCCACTCGACTCCTCAATCTTCACACAACTGTTTATTTATTGCTCTGTTGTATTTCCAAGAAACCTGAGAGAGTGTATCATTGTCTATTTTACGACTTTTATAATAACTATCCTACACACACATACTCACTTATTATCCAAGTTCAATAAGTACGATTTTTATGAAACGCAACATGCTGACTTGTAGTAGTACAAGTAAAAAAGGTGGTATGCATTATAGCCGCATTCTTTCTCTTCTTGTACAGCTATATAATATTACTACAAGTTGTGTGACTAAGGTATTTCTTTATAATAATGTAAAAGTATATACACCGCTATGCGCGCAGAAAAGACAATTGAAAAATAAGTAGGAAAATTGCTTTTTTGTTGGCTGATTACCTACTATAAACGAGTGCCAAATCCCTCTTCTTCTTGCACCTCTCATTAACCATTTAGCCTATTTTTATCAACCAGCAGCAGTAGCATGACAAAGAAAAATTCTATATTTACTATTTTTCTTTCTTAGTTACAATTCTTATTACAACACTTTGTATTGTATTCTTCCGTATACTACCACCATCATCATCATTGAAAGACACATTTTTTTAGCAACCATGCATGCGTCGCCGATCTTGTATCTATGTAGCTATCCTATTTTTTTTTAAATTGAAAAATGTTTCATGTTTATTGAAAACGCAACGAATTTTTTGCTGACTTTTCATGCTCTTTGTTTTGTCTTGTCTGGAGGCATATCGAAAGACATTAGTTTTATTTCGATAAAAGTGTGTGTACTCTACTACGAAAGTTAAATGTACAATGGAAAAAATATCGCTCAACATTTTTCAATTTGAAGTGCCCAGAATGTTGTTCTTTGTCTATAATCGCATCTAAAACGGATTTAAATAGTATAGCATACTAATTTATAACACTAAATGCTCAATTCAAAAGTGTAATTGTTTTTTTGTTGGTATAACCATATTGATTTTGTTCGGAAACCACTTTGCTTTCAACGTTGCCTTGAATTTTGTTTCCTTTGTCCAAAACCCTATCATTATTATAAACAGCAAAGTTGAAAGTAAAAACCAGCTAAAATAGCACACAAAATATTATACAAAATACACAACCACATAAACTTTAAACTTAATTCTTCGTACCACATACACTAATTTATTTATTCTTTCTCTATTTCTTTTGGCATCGACTGCGACTCAAAAGAAAGAAAGAAAACATATTTCGTGTTAACTACATCGACTTTACAATTCTAACAATATTGTAAATAGGAAGGGTTCACTTTCTTATTTATTTAAACTCAAATATATTTGCAATAAAAGTAATTGGATGACAAGAAACCCAAACCAGAGTACACGACACATGTGTGTGTTTGTGTGTGTCACTGCACCCTTCAATTTCAAATAATAAATTCCCTTCCGGTGAGATACCCCAAATAAAAACATGCACACAGTCAAGTAGAGTGATGTAAAATGTCGACCTCTGCAAAATCTTTTGGCATTAATCATCATCATCCAAAATCCACCCAAATTAACCAGAAACAAGTGGAAATATATATAAAGAGAGAGAGAGAGAGAGAAAATAATAAAAACATCATATTCTCAAGAAGCAGAAAGCTTTTATATGCACATAAATTAGTTTTTTATTAAACACATGCAGCTTTGCCAGTAGGACCAACAAGAAACCAACTAGCAGGCGAGCAGATCACAGAACAAGATAATAAACACGATGTGTGCAAACTGTCAAATTCACCCGCATAATAATTACAGCAAAAAGTGAGCATATAGGTATTCACAGAACGTCAAATACCCATGCACTACTGGCCGGCCGCCAGTTCTATATTGTCCGGCAAGGCAAAAATTTATACAGCAGCAGGTAGAAAGCTTATTTACTGTGTTTGTGTTAAACACAGTGTGTTATACAGCGATTACAGGTACAACATATTATAACAAAATTAAGCAAAACCTCTTTTTAAGTACTGTCGTATCATACCACCAAACCATTACACTACTACAAAAAAAAACCAAAACAGCGACTAATGTACGGTGACACGCACATGATGAACAAGCAACAACAAAAACCGGCCAATATTTCATTCCCAACTAATACTACACACGTTTAGTGTTATTTTTCAGCAGAACAGCCGGAAAATTGCACTCACGATACGGAATCGGTGCTGTACCAAATCTGGGTTCCTGAAGTAAAGGACCAGGTCGCCCCTCTTTAGAAGTACCTGAAAGGAGGATCAGATCATGTAATCAGTTAAAAAAATGCAACCAAGATTATTATGGATAAGGATGGGTAGTTTTAAAAAAAAATCATCCTAAAAGTGGCACTTGTATGAATGCTTTTATATGACATATGCATAATAGGTATTATACTGTAAACATAATAATAATAATAATAATAATAATCATAATATTATCCTGTCGTGTATCACATCAAAACAACCAAAACGAAACATGAACTATCAACCCTGTCGGAGGAGAGGAGTTTCACAGGATCAACCTCAATAATAATATACCTAGTTTCCTCACAGCAACCGTGTTTAGCTCAACTCATCCGGAAAACAACGTTGCATTTATTATTATTGCATATTGCATGTCACGGCACTTGTGTGACGGGAGAGGAAAAATAAAGTGAGAGGGAGCGCGAGAAAAAAAGGAGAAAAAATTTATTACATGACGCTCACTTGACTTGACTTGACATGGTTTGATACTCTCTCTTTTTCTCTCTTTAAACATTTATAAATACATCCGCTGTCCAAAATTACCCAGTTTTTTTGTTTGTTTGTTTATTTTCCCCTTTTAATCTAAATCGTGAGACAAATAAATCACAAGATAGTATAAGATTACCAGTATGTACTTTCGTATAAGCTTTATTACTCTCTAAACTAGACAATTATTTAAATAGACAATACGGGTCTTTTTTTTTAGTTTATAAAAATCTGCTCATGTTCTATTTTATTACAAAACGGCTTGTATGCAAATTTTCATACCTTTTTAATAACATCGACACACCAAAAAAATAATTACACTGCAAATTGCTACTTTGTTCAAGCAACTTCACAACTAGTTTTCCGCACTACTACGTATATTTTTATGCATATTCACGACGGAACACAGCACACTATAATCTTCACAAATAGGTTTTATGAGGATAAATAATAATAATAATACAGAAATATATGCTTACTTTATATCACATATTATCGTAAATTTACATTGTTCTCTATTATATACTTACGTATAATTTTACGCTATGATTTATTTTGCCTGGCAATATGGCACACTCTCTATTCTTTCTTCTTTCTTCATTCCAATTATATTGCATTACATAATGTTTTATACACACACCTATCACCTTATATTGTTTTGCCAAAAAATAACATTTTTTTTCTCCTCCGGTACATAAATCACAACCCTGATAATTTAATAACGATGATGGAGGATAATGGAAATGGGAGTGAGCATTTTATTGTGATTGTGGCAATATAGGAAGGCTCTTGCAAGTTGAATCTTGAGAGAGTAGATATTTCATAAAATATTCAACTTTACACCAAGATTATCAAAGACTATGCAAGTTACGCTGAATAAAGTAGCATATATGTATCTGCATCTCAGCAGCTATAGTTTACCTATAACCTCAAGTCTTTTTTTAAAGGAAGAAAAGTGATCATGATCATCATCTTCATATTATTATATCATAAAGTATTATTCAACTACCCATATAAATACACCATCCTCTTTGAATGAAAATATTTTAGAAATTAGATAGAAAATAAGTTATTGCACTGTGGTTTGGTTGGATTCCATCATCATATCCCACCAAAACACACAGCAAATCAGCCTAGCTATAGGTGAGTATTTGGTGCCTGGAGGTTTTTTACTATAATACATATAGATATATACATATATGCATTTCACTTACTGAATAAAGTGGCATTAATGCTGTCGAACCGTATTATTAGTATATTTTCTTGAAAATTTCTATTCAATCCACGACTACCTTGTACCACCCAACAACCTTCTTATTATTTTCTCCTCTTCATGTTTCATGTTATATTAAACTCGTTTAAAGTGAAGTGTCTATCTCATTTCGTGGTGTGGTCTTCTCTCTATATTTTGTCAGTTTTTGATGCGCAGCAACTCAAAACGCAACCAAACTTCCGACTCACATAATATGATCACGACAACAAGGATGATGATGGCGCAGATAACAATAATGATGTTCAATTTTCGTGTTTCTGCTGCTGCCGTAGTTGATCAAAAATTTGCAATTCTCTGTAGCTTTAGGCTCTTAATTTATCATCATCATAATATATAGTATACGTATCTGCTGCTCTACTAAGTTCACAGCAGCTTTGCACCTCGTTCCGTACTATTAACAGTTGATGTGGTAAAGAGGACGAATGAAAGCTCCTTGAGCACGAAACAACACAGAAAATTTATGAATCACCAGCATTACCACACTATTTTGGTTGATGTGACGTAAATATGCTAAGCCATGGCTTTTATTAATATTAATTCATTTGCCATTCATGAAAAAATACACCAACAGCAGCTCCAACACCGAGCCTCCCTCCATTGTCTACTGTTTCCTAAAATGGCATTCTTTCTAAGCTAGTTATACATTTTGGTAAAACCGAAACCGAACAAAAAAAGAGCAGTTCAGTTCTTCAATATGCATTGTTTTTGTGCAATAAAACACATAGTTTTGTACATTATGTATGTGTACACTTGAAAATCTCAACACCGAAAAATGGTGAACAAACTACCATGCACTATGTGTATGAAAGGAACCGTAGCTGGCTGTAGAAAGGATTATAATGAAACGTGAATTCTGAATTGAAGACAAGACCCCGGGTCTTGTGTGAGTGAGTTATGGTGACAACCGGATTACAATAGGTTTCCTATATAATATAACGCCACGCCATGCATACCTTAAGCCAGTCATACAAAACGGTATATAGAAGAGAGCAGCGATTGCGAATGAGAGAGTCGTAGACAAAACATGTAGTAGTGGTGTTTTTGTCTGAAGACAATGAAACAATGCAAAGTATGTATGATATATGCATAAGGCATGTGAGAATGTGTCTGTTTCTACTTCACCCTTCCATAGTTTATATGGATGTATATACACCTATACACCAATTATATATATATTGCTATATATTTTCATTTCTATTTTAAATCGGAAGCAAAATAGAGAAAGGTAGAGATGGATCAACATTTTCTTATAAACTATTTTTATACCTTTATCAAAAAATAAAACTATTATTGTGCCTGACAGATTTTCTGTTGCTTTTTATACTACACTACTACTTTGCATTCTGATTGTGAATATTATATTCATATCACACCAGCTGCCGCTTTAGCCTTTAATTTGACTAGAGATCTAACCAAACCCAAGTAGCACTCCACTTCACGACTCTACACTCTACACACGCACATCTTATATATCTTTCTCTCTTTCTTCTGTACAATACAGCATTCAATGTCAGAGCCACCACTCAAACTGTAGTGGATAGGAAAAGGAAGGAACGGAATAATTTTCCACGCTACTTTCTGCCTGGTTGTGAATGTTACTTTTTCTGACAGGGCCATTAGATTGTTAAAAAATATTATAATACTTTATGCTATCATGATGAAATAATAATAAAAACAATATGAGTTCCTATATAAATACTTTTTTTCATTACAAAAACACTACAGAAACATTCTCAATCAAACACATAAAAAACTGTATACAGTTTATCACGCATCTATGCCCTCGTATATCTTTTTAGTCGTCATTTTGTAAATCTCTGCGTTTCCAACAAGCTTTATAAAATAAAATGAGCACATTGTTGTGTCGCATGTCACAACCATTACGCCTAAGCCCATTCAAAGTAAGTGAGTCAGGTTATATTGACAAATCAAAATCCAAGATAGTGACAGCGTCAAATACAAAAAAACAACGAAAAACTACTATTTCTATCGCTTCACTAAATAAAAAAACTACATGATATATATATTTATTCATTCATGACTGTACAGCATAGAGCATACAATCAACTTGCATTGATCTACATTCCTCTGAGTAATTCCATTTGAAAACATTTAAAGCTAGTAACTTGAGCAGAAAAAGAAAATAGAATCCGTGATGGTAACTTGAATGACATTCGCCTGTCTATTTCCACTACATCTACTTCATTCCATTCTATTCTAAATCCTCTTCTTGCAAATGCCTTGCTAAAATCCTACGAGCTCTTTCCACCAACTGAACTAAACTGTCGTGTAACATTACATCTGATTGTTTGAGCCAGTGAGCCTTGTGCTAAACTATACATAAGTATGTAGCATGAGGAATTTTATGCGTAACTAAAAGTTGCAGATGAGTTGAGCAGTTAAAATCAAACACAAGGAATCATATATACTATTTTACTCTGCATATATTATATATCATCATCACAGAAGTAAAATATATCAGAAAACTCATTTGAGATTGTGTAGATATGAGAGAATCTTTATACTACTTTACTGAAACTTTACAACTTTACCTTCTTTACAACTCTACAGTATGAAACATCTACCTACAATCTACACACTCATCTGTTCTGCAACAACGGCAACCTTCCCTGTTGTATTCATTAAACTTTGTTCCTTCTTTTTACTTTCCCAGTGGTCGTCTTCAGATAGGTATATGTAATCTGCAGGGATGACGTTGGTAAAACGTGGCAAAACGATGGGATTTATTGCTACTACTACTCTGACTTACCACTACACAACTTCTGTACAAAACTCTAAGGCAAACGATTATTTCCACACAGGATTCCACGGAGAAATCGAAGTAATAGTCATTCTTGCGTAACAAGAATGAAAATCTCCAATATCTTCGGTCAGGCGTGAGTAAGTCTGGCAGCAGCAGCAGCAGTAGTAAAACCAGTTTAACACGCATACATACATACTCAACTTGAGTAAAATCCAGAAAAAGTATTCTTTCTCCATTGCCTTCACTGCTGCCTGAATAGTTTTTGGTTTCGAAATCACCTCTCTTATTCTCCTTCCTCGTGAGTAACTACACTTATATTATTAATAATACCACTACTGCACATTACATCACATCATCACAATTTATATATTATTCATAAAGGTGTGTTCTATATAACTTTATTGCTAATACAACAGAGAAGCCTTTCACATTCTTCTACATCTACATGTTTTATTATATCTATCTATCTATTAATGTTCTATTATATCACGATAATAATAATAAATGTTCTTTCCCTGATTGTGAGTTAAGTTTTCCCCACCATCGCACCATCACCACCACAACTTTTCTCTCTCTCTTGCTCTCATGTTACGCAGTTGTAGAAGACCATATATAGCTCGAGGAATGTGGAGCTGCTGCTAGATGTGTCGTCCATGAAATGAGGCATATATATACCCACAACACACACGCTCCATTTGCCATCATTATTACTATAAAGGCATTCCACCTTTACTTTTTTACACGACTTTTATTAAGCCAATTCCCAGGACAATTCCCTACAAATATTTCCTAATATTATTTTCCTCCAAGAAATAACTTTCTCCCAAGTTCTTATTTTTTTGGATCGATAAACATCCCAATTAGAGGAGCATTTTCCTTTCACAACTCTTGGGACATTTCGTGGCATTACTTATGCTCAAACAACTTAACTCCATTTTGCAAGCTGTATGAAAGCGTCTGATTTCCCTCTCCTACACAGTCCACCTTTTTTCTCTAAATGCACGCGCGTCCAAGAGAATCTTAAAAACTCAACTGGTGCTACATAATATAGCTATATAGTAGTTTATGGAAAACGGAAATAACTGAAGTAAATAGTCAAGCAAGACCAGAGACCACAGGCCAGAGGCTATTAGGTATATACTTTTTTTTCTTGAGAAAAAGTAAGAAAAAGTTGTTTTGCTTTTGGTGGTGATGTAGTGACGGCAGCGGCTTCCCGAAACGCAAGCAGAAAGAAAAAGGAACTGGGGTTGTTATTTGGGTGTCACGATCGAATCGATAGCTAATTGCTTATGGGACCTCTTTACTACTCCAGTATTCACCGCACAGCCATCATCACCATCATCGTCATATCGTAACGAATTTACTAAACACGCAGCAAAGTGGAAACAGCCACAGTCGCATTACATTTAGGCGGTTATTATTATAGCCTAGGATTCGTTTGTTTATATTATTATATGACTACAAAAGGCGTTTACAGTAAAAATGAACACTCTAAATTTCAAATTTATGAACTACAAACGATGACGGTGAATGTTATTCGTATGCTCATCGTGTTCTCCGTTCAATTTACTAACGGATTTAAGGCGTTTTTTCATGCTCAGAATACCCGTTCACAAACTGCAGGCGCGATAGAATTCCGTTCCTCCTGAAATAGTTTCCAGAGTCCTGTGATGGTTGCCGCTTTTCGCCTGAACATCTTCTGTTTCAAGAAGGTAACCCCAAAAATATCCATGGGACTGGTGTTAGGGTAATGAGCAGGAATCTGGCTATTCATGGTGATTTTGGTGGCTCACCTAGCCTCAAGATCTTCGGTGTACGCCCTCGTTAACTTGGCAATGCGGGAGGAGGCGGCGTCGTGGTGGACAACAACTATATTATGATTTAAATTATTTAGCTTAGTAAATGTTTTAATGTTTATGTGTCACTTGGGAAAGAACATGGGTAACTGTGAATCAAGGAAAGACACGTTAATAAAGACAAATTATCAATTATTATCAATTATGAGCAGGAATCTGGCTATTCATGGTGATTTCGGTGACTCATCTAGCCTCAAGATCTTCGGTGTACGCCCTCGTTAACTTGGCAATGCGGGAGGAGGCGGCGTCGTGGTGGACAACAATTTTGCCGCAGTCAGTTGGGTAGAGATCTTTAAGATTTTTTTCAAGTAGAGGTTTTAAAATATCTGTAACATACCTGGTAACGATAATTTTGACATTTGGGGGCACTTTGATGAGTGATACCACTCCACGACCTGCCATAGCACCAACAACCACGACCTTCTCACTGTAGCTTGCAGTTATTGGGCAGGTAAACTTTTCGGCCTCGTTTTGTGTTCTTGTGTAGCATATTTTTCAAGTTCCGTTGCAGTTTTCCAGATAGAACAATGTTTCCTCCAAAGTCACCGCAAATTCAGATTTTTCCCCATCTACGTGCTTCTCGTACAGACGTCGGCAGTTGGACTTCCGGTTGGCTTTGTGTGAGTCCTTCAGCACATGAATCTGGCGCT
>JAITYZ010002905.1:0-12778 GCA_027744595.1 Paronellides praefectus
AAGGAATTTTATTAACAGATAATTTTATTAAATAGCTTCAAACGTTTTGATTTATTTAGCCTCATTGACACCTTTTTAAGGCTCAATGCTCACTTTGTGAAGTGTTCAGTGGAAGGACATGATCATTGCGCCTTGTGCTTTGCGGTAATCAATAATCAATTAATATTAACATACCTACTCAAGGCGTTCAATTAATCATTGTAACATAAATACATCCTTAAAAAACCATTTTACCTCTGTATAATTATTTTAACCTTTTTTACACCAGCTACCCACTCGTCGTACTGGTCAATTGGAGGAAGTAATAGACAACTGCCTCAGGCCATGGATAACACCGTAATTTCAACTATGAAATAAATGGGTGGGATGTCAGAAACGAAACTCAATTAATTAATATTATTCTAATATTACAAAAACCAAAACTAAATTTGTCTCTTTCAATGAAATACTCAAACTAATCACATAGGTATTTCATCATGGATCGTACAAGGTAGTACAGTGACTGTACAGCATTTCATCATCTCACTGTACAGTCTCCCTAATCTCACCCATTTCTATTTCATTTACTACCGTTCCGGAGCAAAATTAAAATGTTTTGAGGTTGATGGAATCAAGTATTGGTGAACTGAGTGGATTCAAGGAAATGTGATAAGCTGGTGTAGTAAAACTGCAATTTTGAATCTTTTCTTTAGTATTTTGGTTTCGGTGCGTTATTTTTTCATGCCAAGAATCTTGGCCTAATATGTTTTGTTTTATACATTCCCAGTTGCTTTTTAATGATCCATGAAATGACGAAACTGCTAACTACGAAAACCATAGTGTCTCTCTAAAATAATAAACAAGACCAATAATTTACCAAATTCATTTTATTACTTTGATGCTTCCACAATCCACAACATTATTTGGCAATATTATCAAACTTAACCTTACATAAAAATCAATGAAATTGCAACTCCAAGTAATAATCTACAAACACTAATTAAAGCCTATTGCACGCAAACTAATTCATTTTTGCAGTAACACACCACTGTCTAAAATATAATCATGGAATTGTCATTCAAAAATGTGAACAAATTAATTACTTCATAGCATATAAAACAATGACCAGGATACTATGAATACGAAGACATCACATTAGTAATTATCAATTAATTAATCTAACAACATTTAACACACAAGTTAATTTTATTATGTATGTACGCGGGTAAAAACTGATTATAACATGTTGTAAGATCGGAATTTCATCTCAAGCTCCTTAAATTCTTCCTTTGTTGCATTTGCCAAAGACCACTCTCGAAATGGAAACTTCTCAATTGAACCAGCTAATTCCCCGTCTAGAAGGCTTGCAATCCCTGCTGCGGTAACCTGGAAAAAATCAAACAAAACGGTAGCATGAGATTAATAGCACGATCTCAGCTTTTTCTACAACCGTATCTGAGGTAATTAAAATTTCTTACGCACCTTCACAAGCGGTTCATCTGAGGTCAGGAGAAGGTGAGTCAATTTTAGATGACTCAAAACCACAGTAAAAAGGGTGTCGGTTATCTTGGGCATCTTGTCCAGTCCTTTTAATGTCAACTTCTTAATTTCTGAAAAAAACAAATAATGAAATATTAAATTATACTTTCACAGTATATTTTAGCACCATTAGCAAAAAGAAGTACCTACTTACTTTTCAATTTGAGAAAGACCGGATTCCTCACGTCTTCACCAACAAAAGCAATATTTCCCAGGTTTTCACAATACTCCAAAGAGACTTCCTCCAAACCATGCAGTCCATTCCAAAGCTTGGTCACTGCCCTATTACTTCCACGCCAGTTGCATAGTGCCATCTTTCTCAAATTGGGACAAGTAGCAACAATATTCTCTGTTTTAGGAATAGACGCACCAAGCGAATCCGCAGTAAATTTCAGGGTAAGTTGACTTAATTGAAGACGATCAGTATTTTGAAAGAAAATGTTGTACAAGGTCGAGACATCTTCGTTATTTCGCACACTTCCTCTCACGTTGAAGCCTAATTGCGCATTATGGTAGTTTTGAGCCCTGGTGTATTTTGAGTCCACATTGATGTCCAATCTTCGTAAGGCAGGCCACTCTCTTCGTGAACGTTTCCAGTTGATGTCGACAATGCAATTTGATGAATCTTGAATGTCAACAAATTCTAGGTTGGGCATGTCAATATGTAAAACTTCGAAACTTAAGTTGACCAATGATACCACTGGTAAACCCATCTCCGGAAAGTTGTCACGGGATAAAAGCAATCCTTTAATGAACCACGAGGATCCCACGTTGAGTAGCTTGATATCGTGTTTAATGCAAGCTTGACAAAATTTTAGCATGTTGCTAACCTCGGTTGCATCGTGACGCTGAACCCTGCTGTAGGAATCATTTTCTTGTAGATTTTCAGTTTTGTGAAAATCGTAGGATTTGAAGTCATACCACTTCAGATTTCGTTTCACTGGGAACTCCTCATGTCCTTTCTTCTTATCCATGGCAACGATCAAGGCGTTTAGTGATTGACTTAAAGCCTCGTTACTTGGAGGCATGAAGTAAGGCGGAACCCCAGAGTACTGTAGCTTATCAAACGGCCAAAATGGTTGGACCCATGCACCGATGTACATGAATTCCAATTCCACGGAACCAGAAGTCCAAGGATACAAGCAACCACATTGGGCTATTTTGAGTACTTCCAACATCCTAAACGAAACAGGTGAGCGATTGAGGCTAATACGAGGATCCTTTCCATAGGCCACCGCTGCACTTATCCTATCGATTTTCATAAGCTTGTGCGGCGACATGGCCACCTCGTCTGCAGGATCTTGCCCATATCCAAGGTGTCCAACGTCTAAGCTCTTGATGTTCACTAAAGCCTCCATAAAGTCTCGCTCTTTTCCGTAAACGTAAACGGACAGCTTGCTGACCCGTAAATTCTGGATCTGATGGCCGTGTTTCTCGTAGAATTGGACCATTCCTCCATTCTCTTTCTCATAGAAGGTGCGTCCGGATGGATTGTCGATGAATAACTTTGTCGTTGGGATGCCCATTCGCAAAAAAGCCAAGAAACTCTTATCCTCATCATCTTCTCTGATTATCGATTTCCGGAGCCAGGTGTAGATTAACCGCCAAGTAATGATCAGTAACAGATTTAGTGAACGGAGAGGCCCTTCGAAAGCGCAGGAGATCATTCCATTGAAGAAATGGCAACAGGTGATCTTCAATCTAAAATCAGCAAAATAAATAAACATTAATAATAATTTTTTCAGCCAATTAATAGTTAAATTAATAATCATTTCGATCAAGCAAAGTTTAATTGATGCCATTAACCATTCCACTTACCACTTCTTGAGGGATATCGATAAAATCCATATCTTCTCTGGAAAAATTCGAATCTAGTTTGATGTCCTTAAAGATTTCCTTACTGTTGTCTATCAAGATTGATAATAATTCACAAAAATACTACCTGGGGGCTTACTGCTAACAATTTGTTTTACTCGCACGGAAACTGCTTGGTATTCCTTGAATAATGAGATGATGATCCAACAAGTAAAAGTTAATTTTTAGTTACGTTGCTTACACTTTATATAAAAAGAATGAACTTTTTGAGCAGTAATTAAAATTTTGCGCATGAATATTTCTCTCTTAATTAATGAAATTCACATGGGCAAAGTGAAAGCTGACAAGAGAAAGAGAAAAGAGACAACTAACTACTGCGGTTTCGTACTTCTTACTAATGACTAATTAGGTAATGTACACCACACTATATATCATCCGACTGAACAGGACAGGACTAGTTACTGCTTTACACGCATTGACTAGAACGTTCTACTGCTTTCTTCTCTTCGTGAACGTAATAGCGCGTGCGTTGTTGTTACACAGACAGACAAGACTGGACAGAGCGATTCGATTGCGGCTGAGAACAATGAGCAATGCCATTCACTGTGCATGTATTTACACAAGTACAAACTGCAGTAAATGCGTAGCTAACAGGTTGGAATAAAAAAGGTGCAAAGTTTACGTACAAGTGAAAAGAATTTCGAAAGTAACACATGGCAATGGGACTGAAAATGAATATATTATGGTTCTGATTTATGACTATGACATGCGATATTATTATGTGTGCCAAATGTGAAGAAATTTGAATTCACGGCATGATCGTAACATGTAAGCTTTTGCAACAAAAAGGTTCTTCGTTCAACATTCCTGTATTTTTGGAAGAAGGGATTTTTCTACCATTGGCATTGTTTCTCGAGGAAAGTATTCGACTACCAACCCAATTATCTGCCAGAGTCACCGCAAGTTTCCTTATTTGGATGGCCCATTTAATTGCGACCGTATACAGCTCCAATTTGGTGGGCTGTTTGACATTTCCGGAGAAGCAATTGATTCCCAGGTCATTTGGAGAATTACATGAGAATCAAGAATCAAGAATTAATTTGTATTCCTTTTCAAGTCTAACCATGAATATGTTGAGAGCATCCCCCAGACCTGTTTTGAAAGGTGTTAAAGGTAGAATTGGTAGCGGTGGTCGTTACGACGCGGGATATAATAAGTTGAAGGAAGATCAAGATGAGGAGAATGATGAACAACAAAACGATGGAAATGTCAGCCCTGCCACAGCAAATAGAGGTTTAGAGAAACCCTTGCAAGTCAAGAATCTTGTAGCTATTGGGTACGGGTTTTGTGGTGGTCGGGTTTTGGGTCTAGTATGTTTAGTGGTTGAGGTGTTTTTAAAAGTAGTTTTACGCTTTGTTAATGAGTAGCATTATTTTATTATGAATTATGCAAAACAAAGGATATAAATTATAGCATTACCTGAGCACCAAGCCAAAGATGAGAAGAATAAATTGATTGAAAATGTATTTTCTAAATGCCTTTTGGTGTTGTGACGAAGTTTTCAATTATACTCAAACAATAATGGAATAAAGGGGCCACGTGCAATTCAAAACTATTACGCTTGTGCTTGAGAGTAATTAGCTGTAAGACATTTAATAAACTTTAATTAGTACATTACACGTGCGTTTAACAGGAGGTTCGTACACTTCAGGTTATCTCACTTCTTTTAGTAGCATATTTTCTCCGTAACACGGCAAACAACAGAATTATTTTTTGTTCTTTCACACGGGCATTTCTTTTATAATTTTTTATTCCTCTGGGCTGACTACGGAGCAAAAATACAAAAACTATTACATTTTCTACTTTTTCCGATAAAATGCTTGTTACACACTTCAATTATTTTTAGCCCCTATATTGGCATTTCATATAAATATATTGTTCATCCATATATTTTTCTGGTATAATTATTTCTTTATACGTATTAAACGGCGAATAGAGACAACGATAAAAGTATGTTAATACGAGGCATACACAGTTTTAATCTCCTTCAATCCTTTTCTCTATTTGTGTACATGCTTGCGTGTGTAGGCGCTTAATAGAAGAGTCGTGAAGTTAAATACTAATAAGTTATATATAAGTATATGCTCGTGCTTCCAATTAAGACAGCATAAATGTCGCTTTACCTCAATAACGAAATGACGCAAGCTATTTAGCATACGCTAATGATATTAACAAGTCTGTATGTCCCATCAGTCGACTGTTTGTCACGCATCTCGGAAACGTCCAAGAGCTGTGAATTAGGACACATTGATAGTTTAACATGTTGCACAATAATTTGATACCGGTTGCATGTCAATCTCCACCACTTTTCATTAAATGAAAAAACAAAGTGAACAATTGAGAATGAAGAGTTCAAAGCGGGTGGATGTGGATAAGAAATTTTGCTGAATACGAACATACTATCGAGTGTTTCCAACAACGAGAACCCTACTCGGGTTGTGACTCACAACTTGTGAGAAGTACGAACGCTTTTTTATAACGTAAAAACGTTCATATTTACTCCAACTATCCCAGGAAATCTGAGTGTAAAAATATACCACTCTTATATGTAACGTACACAACAAAACCCATTACAAATAATTTTAATTAACTTTAGTCACAATAATGATTACGTGCTTGCAACTTTTGATTATCTCAAATATTTAGGTCGTTAGTAATTAGTAATGACTCGTTACGCTTGTTTACCCGATTTCGTTTGTTTGCTTTTTATGCAAAACAATTAAACAAAATCGGGCTATGGTCATCAACCAAATAAAACACCAAATTGGCATGCCTCAAATTTATTTCTCCGGGATATTTATTTCTCGCTGACATCATAGTGCTATTAAAGACGACAGGAAGAGTGTCACCTTTGTAAAAGTCAACAATACCAGTTCCTATTTAACGCATTATGTTTTCATTTCCCCTTTTACACATCTTAGGCATTTCTCTCGCCATTTGTGTATGGTGCACTCATTCATACGCGGTAGGCGGTAAACCCGTTCCTCATCATTTACAGAAGATACCATGGACCAAATATTTTCTGCATGCTTTGAGTTACATGAGAAATGTAACCGGAAGGAAGTGCACATTACGAATATATTTCAACATTGATAAACCAGAATCGAGACGAAACCTAATTAACCTTCAATTATTGGAGGAAAAATTCGAGCCATTTGAATTATTTGAAAACTCTGGCGGAAATATTCAATTGCACGCTCCGCAACACAAGTTTCGTTCTAGTTGTTGGAGTACCGTGTTTGAGGTCCCATCTAAATCCAATGATAACAGGACTAGTGACGCACTAAAAACAAGTGTTTTAGGAAATCCGACTCATGACCAGTTCCTTTTTATTTCTGAAAACGCATCAAATTTGCAGGAAGCTTTGTCAATTGGCAATATTATTGACAAGGGGGCAATTAAATACGGAATGTATCCAGACAAAGGCAAAATGAATTACTTGGTGGAGCCCCCAATTTACACAGGATCGTTTACGATTTCGAATCGTCTTCACATTTCCGGGAAAAATAACAACCTAAATGGAAGAACACTTAAATCACCAGCTTAAACGTTGCCCCGATGATTGTTGTGGAACACGACAAACGTGGCAAGATTACAAAAATACGAGGTTCTCAGATCTCATTTGCGGTTGAAGCCGCTAAACGTTCTAATTTCACAATAAACTTTTACGAAACATTTCAAGTAGGCTCGCACCTTCAAAACGGAACATGGACGGGATACCTAGGAGAACTTGTCAATGGGACTGCGGACTATATTCCAGCCATGGGAATTGTGGAGAGCCGGTTTAGCTTCATGACCTACGTGTCGCTTTCATACAGAGAATCCATGGTATTTTGTGTAGTGGAGCCTGAACCCCTTCTTCACTGGACGGCTTTGTTAAAACCATTTTCCAAACCAGTCTGGATTTGTACAATGTCTGCATTGGCGGGTTTTATCGTGCTTTTTATTGTGATCGTAACTTGTAAGCTTTTGCAACAAAAAGGCTCCCCATTTAAAACTTCTCTGTTTTTAGAAGAAGGTATTTTTCTGCCATTGGCATTGTTTCTCGAAGAAAGTATTCGACTACCAAAGCAAACATCTGCCAGAGTCACATCCATTTTCCTCATTTGGATGGCGCTTTTAATTGCAACCGCGTACAGCAGCAATTTGGTGGGCTTTTTAACATTTCCTGAGAAGCAAGTGATTCCAAGGTCATTTAAGGAATTGCATGAGAATAAGGAATACACAATTAATTTGTTTGGCTTTTCAAGTCTTCCTTTGCAAATTTTGGGAGCGTCTCCAAGACCGGAATTCAAAGGTATTGTGAAAAGAGTAAAATTAGTAAAAAGCTTGGAAGCTTGCGTGAAATCGACAATGACTGCCAATACAGCGTGCATTCTATGGAAGCTTATTGGAACTGCAGAGTTGTCAAAACACTTGTCAACATTCCCACAATTAAGGAAAATGTACTTTACTCCTGATGCAGCCTATTTGCTAGATGGAACTTTGGCATTACGAAAGCATACAATCTATTACCAGACTTTAAGCAGGTATGTCGGAGCTGCCCATGATGCTTTATTGTTTGGAAAGTGGTTGAAGGATGAAATGCTTATGGAGAGGAAATTGGCTGATGCTCAGGCTAAAAATAGAAAAGGTACCGCTAAGGCTGGCGGTGGTTTAAGGGCATCGAATGAACAATTAGAAGTGGAGATGGATCCGAAGCAGAGTAACGGGAATGATGATAGGGCGACTGGTAAAATAGAGAAGCCCTTGCAAGTCAGAAACCTTGCGGCGGTTTGGTATGTTTTTGGATTTGGATGTACTTTGAGTTTTGTATGTTTAGCAGTTGAAGCACTTGTAAAAGTAATTTCTTATTTTTTTTAAATGAGGGTATCATTTGCTAGTTAGTGGTTTTATTGAAAAGACAAATTCTGTTTATTAAAAGATCATACGTCCTAATATATTCTGAAAGATATATTATTCCTCGCCTGTTCCCTTGTACATCCGCAAAAATATTTAATCATTTAAAACTTGCCAAATTTGGAGCTTAATAATATTATGCTTTTAGAATTTTGAAATGTAAAAAATAAATAACATTTTTATGATTATGTCTAATAATAAAGCCTTATCGAGTACGTTAAATATTGTACACAATATTGCAAAATGCAAATTATGCATGGAAAGCGTACATACGTATTTCCGCCATTAAAAGCCGGGACTCAATTAATAGCCGGCCTCTTGTAGTAACCGGGGGTATTTGGAGGTAAGTTTCACTACTGGCCGGGCCTCAATTATAAGCCGGGTACAAATATGAACCACAAAGCCGTACTCACAACAATTTATCACACAAAGTAGCATCCAAAGAGTAGTCCAGTGAAATTATTCAATCAGCAAACGACCGGCAAACATTTTTGGACAATTTGGAAGTGGTCAAATTTGTGGACCGTGTTAGTAATGAAATGAAGCTGCCAGTCGTCAAATCCCATATCGCTGTTATGACCGTTGTTCCCCGTGGCTGTACAAAATATATTCAACCGCCAGATGTGTCTTGGAATAAGCCTTTTAAACCACATGTAAATGAGCTATATGTATGCAAGATAATGGGCGAAACTGATAAAGAGTACACATTTGAGGTGCGTGGCAGTTTCTTACTAACTATTGACAAATCAAACCGGAAACATCACTTTGGCTAATGAAATAGATGAATATGAGATCGAGATCGATAATAATGAAATTGTTGTGTGACGTTGATCATAATATTGATAATTAGGCAGATATTGTTCAAATTTATAATTGATTATTACGGGAATTATATTATCTAGCTTTCAATTGTAAATTAAATTAATAAAATTGTCTTTGAGTTGCATATATTGGACTTTGTAGCAGTACTTATTTTTAGTTCTTTGTTTATAAGCCGGGCCTCAATTAGTAGCCGGCCTCTTGTAGTAGCCGGGTTCGTTAGGGAGTAAATTTGAAATAGAAGCCGGGGCTTCTAATGGCGGAAATACGGTATTAATGTCATCATAACCTACGCGATCTTCATCAGGAAACTATACTTATTATTTTATCCCTTATCGTTTTATTGTCTTTTGCCTCTTATTGGATTACTTTGATAAATGTAGCAAGATAAATACTCTTACTCAATTTGACGTTTCGAATGAGGTATTACACGACATATATATCATACAAGAATCAAAATTAATTTTTCATTCTCAAAAATCCTATTTTCCTCCTACATATTCAAACAAACTAAATTTTGAAATCATTACATTAAGCTAATGGCTTTCCGAAGGGTCATTCGAACCACCAAAAAACTCAGCATAAACCAACGCGTTAAATTTTAACTACCTACTAACCGAAATCCAGGCATTTAGGGGACATTCTTTAAAAAGCTTCCGTGTGTCAGGGGATACTAATGGGTCCGTGACGTTAATGTTAATTTCTCCATTTACCCCATGTTAAAAAAGCGTGACATGACTGGGAGGGGGGATCCGAATAATGACTGTTTGGCGTTACGTTGTTTATGAATGCCCCCTTACTTGTTTGACTACATACTGAATACTGAATAATACATCAACTCATGCTTTTTACCACTTCTCTACTTGCATAAATACCTATACAATTACGCCTTTTCCAATTACATTCTTATGAATAAGTACAGTTACGGTTTTTGTACTCCCGAAAATATTCATTTACGAATATATTCAACTAGACGGGTGCCCGGCTTCGCCCGGGTGAAAAGAAACGTATTTAGTCACTTGAAAAGACTTAGTTTCCCCCCATACCCTCCATAGGATTGCATAGTATTAAATTGGCTAAAGTAGTCTGTCCGTCTGTCTGTGTGCACGATATCTTCAGAACAGCTGGATCAAATCACTTCATATTTGGCACATATATACCTTAGGTTATGGGTTAAAAGCCTATTCATTTTCAGCTCCCACCATCTTAAATGTTTTATTACATAAATCGATGTAATTTGACCTGTTGATTACGAATATGATATCCGCTTTTCTTAATTAGTGCGCTAGTTTGCATAGGTAATCATTATCTACGTATTTATAATAGTTCTTACAGCTTTATATATATTAGTTAGAAAGATATTATGCTTATTATAAAACAAAAATGGTTAATTTCAAACAAATATCTTATCAACTTGTAGTTAGCTTGACTCAATTCTTATTCTATTCTATCATAGCTATAGAATGATACGTCACATGCCATATGTCATATAATATTGTCAATTAAAAAAATAAATATGCAACCCAACAGGGTTTTCTGGACATAACGTTTTTGGTTACCAACCTTTTTTTCCAAACCTGACCTATAATCATCGCCATGTTGACACCAATGTTGAAACCAAGTTTATCCATGAAAGCCAGGTTATCCTTTCAAAAGATTTTATGATTTTTTGGCAAATTTTCATGACCTGATAGGGTTTTTTTCTCATTTTTATTTTTCATCCGATTTTTTCCAAACATAGCTAAGAACATCCGCCTTGCCCGGACGATCATTTCTGCATAGTTTGGTGCATTTAGCTCTTATACTTCGCGAGATCATAGGTAACATACGGACAGACTTTAACAAATATATATAAGACTAGGGGTATAATAACAATATGAATATTATCTCTATATCTAGTTAATTGTTACATGCGTGACCTTTTAGTTCAATCAAAAATTACAGATTACACAACGGCCACCCGGATATTTTGAGCCAGGAGTAAGTAGCAAACAATAAATATATATATATTTATTTACTTATTTAACGGGACTTATTAAAACAATTCATAATTAATTATCGTTCTTGTTGTATATTGTTTATTAATTTCAGATGACCATGGAACGATTTTTCTACAATCAGCTGGACAGGATGCAGCTGAATCACAATGAAAGTGGAGAACAGTTTCATATGCGATTAAGGGAAGTTAGAAGGAAAAAGGATGGTTTAGCAGCCAAAAATGATCGGTTGAAAAGGGAAAATACGAAGATGGAGGACGATCTCGTCGAAGAAAAGAGATCGCTCAAGAAAGCAGCAGATAAGGAATCAGGATGTCAGAAAAAGCTAGATGATGCAGAAATGGAATTAAAGGCGGAGAAACTTTGTCATGAGGAGACAAAAAGAGTTTAACAGCGATTAAGCTTTTATTGGAAACAGAAAGGAAGAAGAATAATGATTAAAACGGCAGTTCTGCAAATGAAAGGGGAACTACGCGATCTACATCTTCATCATCAGCTGCTTCTGGTCGTAGTGGCAGTGGAAGAAAAGAGACTGAAGAAGAATCGGCTGCTAATGGTAAAAGTACCAACAGCACACCAAGTGGCAAAAGAGCAAATAGCAATGATGGTGAAGCTAATCAACAACGACAAAAGAAGCCTCATGCTATGCCTCATGCATATATGGGAGGAGGGATGTAACTGCCAACAGTGTATTTGAAGTTTGGTTGATACCACCTACTCCGCCTCCTCAATAAAATGTTTTTGTTAGGTTCAGTCTTGTGTTTTTGATATGCTGGTGGTTTGTTAGTTGATTGGAATGGTTAATGTTACGTTTTTTATAAATTACATTATAAAATGTGTGTATGATGATGATTAATAATGAAATAATGTTATGATTAGTAAACTGACCAAATGGGTAAAATACCTTCTGTATTTCTTGCATTTATGGTTTTCTTGGTATTTGTGCAATTAACGTACCAAGTTTTTCCAATGCATCAGTAAGAAAGTTTAATATTACAAGTCTATTATCAATATAAGGATTAATAAATAATGATCATTTATTTATTTAAAATTAAATTGGAGATTTTAATTTATTTTAATTTTAATCATATTAAAAATATACGCATTATTTTACATGTCTCATAAACATCATTGAGGGGACAAAAAAATATTCATATTAAATTTATTGCATTATAAATACTCACACTAATAAATTTAATAATTTCATTTCATTGAAAAGAAAATAGACAATTTCAAACAATTATTGCTAATTTAGGGTGGTTAAATATGGAGCATATAATTAATGATTTAAAAATATTTAAAAAAAATAATGGGATTAAAAAATTTAAGGTCCTCTGGCATGTATTGAGAGTAGAAAAAAATGTTATTATCTATTACACATATTAAGTTTTTTGTCCACTGAAATATGGCAAGAATAACTAAAAAAAATAATATTAATTATTTGCTACATCTGTATAATAATTTTTTTGAATCTATTTTATTGTATTAAATATGATGCCAATATTTTCTGATATTATTATTGTCCATATCTCTATGATTTTGTGGATAATAATAATGAAGGCAGTGTTTACAAAAAAAACATTACGCTTTGATTTACACCAACATCACATCAGAAATATGACGATTTTAAAGATGAACATGAAGAAGAGAATGATGATGTGCTTTTAAAA
>JAITYZ010002906.1:0-19332 GCA_027744595.1 Paronellides praefectus
GAAAATGTATACATGTTCTCATACAATTCCATTTACTCGTAATTACAAATGTAACCAAGCTCATATAAGAACAAAAAACATATACATCACACGTACATGTTCCCACCCGTGACCATCCTCACTTTCCCCACCCAGCGTTAGTGAAGAGAAAGCGTGTGTCATCATCCTTTTGAGTTTGCTTGAATAGCCAACGTGATGACGCGATATATTTTGCCACTTGCACCCCACAACATATCTAACTCCCTTGCTGAACACTTTGTTAATACCTTTTTTGTACAATGTAGCTAATCAATTATAATTCAATATAACATGTTTTTGTACATGTCATGTACGAAAATGTATCTATGTGGTACAAGTGCATATTATACTATTTATAGTCACACAATAACATAATGAGCGCATGCTGGTAAAAGTTCATAACAACTTTTATAATAACTAACATAACAATAATAACAATTATTCATGATGATAACAGTGAGTAGTCATATACATACCTGGAGAAGGTGACACGCCTGGACAATACGAACGAGATGGCAATCCGCAGCTAATTCAAGTCCTTGCTTCTCTGCCCACGTCTCTATTCTGCTCAGTCTTCTTCGAAGTCGGCTGCCCCAAACCCGACTGCAGTAGTTTCGACCGTCCATGACAATGAGCTAGATAAATTGAGAGAGAAAAAACCCAGTGAATAAATTACAAAAAAATTATACCTTTTGTACATAATATGTGTGTATTATTATTGCGTATATGCACAGTGTCATCAACATCGAAGCCAAACTGACATGTCTCTGTATTTGCAAAGACTCGGATGACATTATTAGTTGTATAATATACAAAATATATTATAGGTACGCTCATTATATTTCCGGCCCAACATTTAGTGCATCCACCACTTTTTTGTTATGCATGCTCCGTATTTAGTACTTTTGCGTTTAGTACTTTGTTCGTAGTTTGCTGTATACACATTGTCAACCCTTTTGTCAACATCATTTTCTTTGTGCCAATATCATAACATAACATATATACATATACCTATTGTAATCACAAAAAAAAATGTTTCTACCAGTCACTACGTTTGCATTGCCTGAAATTCGTCATCCCATTTACTTTTGTTGTCGGTCTACTAAAGAAGCTTTACGCTATGGCAAGGCCCATGAACCAATATAAAAGGCAACATCAACTTACCTTCTTTAAATTATGCATATTATTTTTGTAAGACGGCTAATACAAAAATATCTACTATACTTTCTTTCCTGTGCAACTTTACAAAGTTATCAAACCCTTTGACAGCAGAAGCGTTCGCTCGTTCCCTGCCCTGACTTGTCTCGTCCCATATATTACTTTCTTTGCAATAATAACAACTAGTGTATATATACACTGTATATATAATGACGAGTATTGTGTACATTGTTGAATATTCACAACAATTTTCGGCCAGCTAGCTTCTGGAGGAGTTGCACTTGGTCCGTTGACTTTTGTGCTATCAGATAGTATTACATATTATAATGCTATTTTGCCCGATTCCTGGGCTCATTTTTTTTAGCAAATAGTGGAATATAAACAGGAATTTTGGAGTAAAGTAAAGGAACCAAAAACACACAATATACCGTTTTGTAGTAACTCTTTGTAATTTCTATTTGGAAATTCCTCTCTGTAGGAAAGTCCATGAAATCTCATTCTTACTACCAACAAAGAAGCCTTGTGTAACCACCACTGTTCCATCATAATATATTTGACTTCACATGACTTTCCTAGTCAAGTATCCAGCTGTTCATTTCAAAGATATTTAATATTTCATGAATGTACAATATTTGCATGAAAGGAATGAAGACGGAAGGCTTCCATCCTTCTAAATGAACTTGTGCCTTGCCATACACGGAATCGTTATTAAATAATGTTGGTTATAATAACTAGTTCAAGTTCCCTTCTTTTTCTAATTTCAAATCCCTTGCAGCTATTTACGCAAGATATATAGAAAATTGACGAAGGTTTACGTCAGCAAAGAAAATTATATGGGTACTTATTTCCCGCTTTCACTTGAGATAAGTTGGGTAATGTGTTTAAAAGAGGTTTTTGTATCATCCTATTGATAGGAGAATAACGCAGCAATTATATTTTCAAGCATTCTTTACAAGACGCTTGTAGTAAATTCTTTTTACTTTCATTACATTCCCACATGTTAAATAGGTATATATAATGATACAAATTAGATTGGTTTTAGAACACAGCCATTTTCTTCTACAAGTTTATATTGTAACTTATTGGTAACTTTCCCCATGAAAAAACGAGGGAGAAAATATTTATGCAACAAAATTACATGGCTTTATGGCTTTCTCCAAACATTGGAAGCACACATTGTCCAACTGCATATGCACACCCCCATGCAACTACGTGGTACATAAAAATGACACATATTTTTGCATTAACCCAATCAAGTGTTCTTGTGTAGTCTTTCGCTTCAACGGCAAAGAAGACGCGTTATTACAGAAGCAGTAAAAACCAGTGCTCAGAGACCAAATTCCCCCAACGCAAACGTATTACACGTGTACCTCACTTTCTCTCCATAATTTCAATAAACTCAAGACTACTTCGTCGTCCCTTGTTATTTCATCACTATTGTTTACCCTTTATTTTACGGCAAGTTTATTTTATTTGCACAAATCCCGTTCTGATTGAACCCAAAGACTTATAAATATAAATTATTGCGCAATAAAAAGCCTCCTTTTATCTTATAAATCCACATTCATTCTGTCTATTCGGTTGCACGTGAATCTCAGCTATAACGAAAACGAAAGCAGTATTTACAAAAACTCCCAATTAACACAATGCAAACAACATTTGAACATTTAAATAATAGATGTATGGAGGAGCCATTACGTGAAAACCATAAAAATGAAACTTTTCCTTGGATGAAATTCGGATAAAAATAGGGACCCTTTAAAGAAAACTGCTCAACTTTTACTTGCGTTCCTGGAACTTAGTCAACTTTCTTTGATGCCATAAAAAGCAAAGCAAATATACAATGATTTTTTATATTCTCCTCACTTTTGTTTAGTTTGGGATTCTTTCTATATTGCTTTATAATGCTCCCATTTTGCAATTATTTTTATTCTTATATTAAGACATCAACTCAAAGAAATTCTTGGAATCACATATGGGAAACGTTTAATGGGAAATTAAATAACGCTTTCGGAGACAAGCATCAACTAATGAGCAAATGAGTTATAGTAATATTCCACTCGTCACAATCCTCCTGCTATTCAATGTTGAATTGATTTTGCAAGAATTGTTTTAGGTCTATTTTAATGGTGAATGCCATTGAATGCTCTGCTCTAAAAATTCTAGAATTTTTTTTGACATGTCTTTCGATCGAAAGCAATAGAGTGCTTAACGGTGTAAACCTTCATCCGATTGATTTCAGAATGCCATCATCATTATTGTAAATCGTTAATAACGTCATCATCATCATCATCAAGAAAAATGAAAAATATCACAGATCCTTTGTCCTTTGATGTTAATGCAAGAAGGTATGTATTTGTATCCACAAAAGATTAAATGATACCCTTCAATTTCCACGTAAAATATAAATATCATAAATTATCCTCTTGTTACAAAAAATATCCTCTTAAGAATGCTAAAGTATTCTGCAATACTACAAATAAATCAGCAAAGCAGCAAGTACAGTAGGCTTTCATTCACATAAATATTTACATCATGATCATTAGACGCATATGTCTGCAAGCAATGCTGGAAACGATGCAAACAACAAACTTTT
Organism: Paronellides praefectus; assembly: GCA_027744595.1. Taxonomy (NCBI): domain Eukaryota; kingdom Metazoa; phylum Arthropoda; class Collembola; order Entomobryomorpha; family Paronellidae; genus Paronellides; species Paronellides praefectus. The sequence goes on from JAITYZ010002906.1 coordinate 3,773, forward strand.
ATTAGAGGATTTGTGGATAATATCCGTTTTTATGACAAACCCAAAAGGGAGGCTTCACTCGAATACTCACTCACTCTGCACTCTGGTGATTATTTCCTGCCAAATAACCAGGCAAACAAGCATCTGTCTGTGTACCTGTTGTAGTAGCTCGATATCTAAATCTACTTCTAAATATTCTAATCTGACAGAAGCATATCTTATTCAACACACACTTTACTATAAACAGGAAGTTATAACCCCTCCTTGTTTTGTAAAGCACATTTGAATAGTAATAAAAGCTTTGGAAAGACGTGTGTTGTCTCTGAAAAACTTTCAGACGTAATGTTTATCATTTCTCAAATTGGCACGATATTGTTTATTTGTGTGCACAGCTGGTTATCTTGTGACTATATACAATTCATGAGGACAATCACCTCTCAATCCCAATTTACAAAAATACTGGGAATAGACGAACCCTTTCACTTGTTTATCTGCTGATGAACCCAAACAGAACCATACAAAGGAGTAGGGTACACGTGCATGCAAATTGAGTGGGTTAGTTATTACGACTATTGTTTTAAGCCACAGCACTTTCACCTTCATTTTCTCTGAATTTCAAATTGCTTTCCGGCACTGAAGATGATTTTATAAGAAAAAGACCGGGGGAAAGAGAAAACTTCACTTGATGATGATACGCTCGTTTGCACTTGAGACCATCCCAAAGAAAAACAATGGGGTAGGAAGGAAGCACAAGTGACAAGGTTCATGTTGCTGGAATAATGTGCTTTTTATAAGAACAGTTGATCATCACAGAACAGTGAGTTCCCTTTATTGCAGGTAATATAACGGAAATTTTGTTCGTGTAGTATTCCCCGAAAAGTTGTCAAGAAAGCTATACACAGGCTATTCACGTGTTGTGGTTGTGATAAAGGCTATATAAAAGCATACTTCAGAAAGGCAAGTTGTTCTAATTTTGAGTGAAATTTTTCACCTATTGTTTTAAAACAATTGCTTGCATTATTTCATACAAGTATAAATATATGCATATAGACTCTACAGACAAAAATATAGAAAGGTGTACGCATTTCCACATCATTTTACTCTCTTTATACCTACGCATAATATGTGTATACGCAACTAGAAGCTCATATATGACAAGGCATCCCTATATATATGAACCTATTGACAGACCATACCACACAGAATATAAAAAACACACACCAAAAAGAAAGTTTATTAAAAAATTTTAAAAAAATAAACTTTCTTTTCCTCATGGACTATGTCAGTGTTTGTGTACTCATAAGCCAAGGACAAAGTTAAGGACAATGTGCTAAAAAATTACCAAACGACAAAAGTTTACAAAGCATGATTAAAAATATCTCTCTTTATCTATTGTATACCATATCGTGTTACCCTACATAAAAAAGTGGGGCCCTGCGTTAAAAATAAATTTTGGACTGCATTTATGTAGGTCTAGAGAAAGCATAAATATCCGTATGAGAACAAACAAACTGAACGTGTTTTTACCCTGATTTTTAATGTAGATTTTTATATTATTGATTGGTTCGACAATTGCGTGCGTGCCTTGTCTATATTAAAAAATATTATTTTATCGAAGAACTCAATATGAAACTTTTTGAAGTGACACGAAAGTAGATAACGTTTGCACAAAGAAATCGTAAAAAATTCTTCACATGACACAATATGACATGCACAACTTTATTTCAATCCAGATAGGTTAATTGTGTATTTTGTTTTCGTCTAGCAAGTACCTTATTGTATTCTTACTATTTTTGGAAATACATGGTATAATTCATGCACACACAAAATAATCCCATCACAAGATAGAGTACGGAATCCGGAGGATATTTAAATATATCCATAATCCATGTCATCCTAAGCCAGCTCTGAGAAGGATTAAATATAAGATTTATGTGTCTGTTACTTTTCTTTCTTAAAACTCACATTTGTACATGCATACATGTATGTCGGTTAATATATTGAGGTTGAGATATGTACATGTACCTAAACAGAATATACTAGCTGTCACAAGTGTACAGTGATGATGGCGATTTTTATATGACATTCTCAACCCGAAAGAAAACGTCAGGACGAATGCTAATTTCCCAGGAGAGTACATTTCATGAGCTAGTTGTGAAAAGTAGCAAAGTTTCATGCAGAAGATGTGGTTTACAGACAAAAGCATATGTACATAGAATACGATGTGTGCATGCAACTAGATTTTTCATGCTGCATGCTAAAAACATCCCCTTTCAGATATCACTTTCCTAATGAAAGTCATTTGGATCTCCTCCTCCTACTACTACCTCATGTCTTCTACTACTTCCACACACAAAATTCTGGAAAGTGAAAATTTGGTAGAATTTGTACGCTGTTCATACCACATCAAAGAGACCGTTTTTTAGGAAAGGAAAATTGTGTTTTTTATTTATATTCGTGGAATAATATTTTGATATCTTTCTGTATTCAAACTTTCACCACCAAAAAATGTCAATCAATGCTACTGCTTGACAACATCATCTAAATAGATACATCAACGGAAAACTCCTGATAGCGACTTGTATATAAATATATTTATATATATCCTGTGTGACTTATCAGCGGCAGTAGTGGTTTTTATTTTTATTCATTGAAACAGGTCGATTTCGCAAGAAGCCCTTTGTAATTTTATTCCCTTTCACTTTTTAGCCCATTGTTAAAATAATCTTGTAGTATTGGAAGCACTCTTGCATGATGAAATCAATGAAATGAAAGACAGGTAGGCATAATGCTCAGTCAACTGAATGAGCTCTTCTTTTTTTCTTATCTTCCTTTCGCTACCGTAGCACATTTTCACCGAAAAACGAATTTATTGAAAACTAATTTAGAATGTGGTCTTGTATTGATAAAGGGCTAGATTCATGTGGGAATACTGTAATGAAGCTGACGACGCCTGTTTGCTTAAAAAAAATAGTAGCCCCAATCATTCGCTCAATGCATGGACCAGCGAGAATTTTCTTGTGCTGTATATTATATTACGAGGGGTATAAATATAATATGTGATTCAATCAAATAATTGTCATCAAAGCGTGGCGTTATCAAAGTGTGCACGAATGAAACAAAATCAGTTTATTTGATGAATGAAGCAACTGGAGGGAGAGATACGCTTCATCTGATAAAAAGAAAGCAGCACTTTCTTGTGCAACGAGGAAATTTTAATCCGCTTTATTTCTGTTTTCTTCTTTTTTAAATCTTCCAGTGTTCTTTCATAAGACGTTAGTTCCCTTTTCTCATTCAACTTTAATAAGCTTATAGGTAAACTTTCTTCACACTTCGTTCTTATGTTATCATTTCATAGATCAGCTTGACACAAGTCAAATGTCAAACAGAAAACTCAATCTTCTCTTCATATAAAAAGCGTGAAATGACGCGCTTCACTTTCCCCCTATTTTGTAAAATATTTAGTGTCGTCACTCGAAAATAGTTACGATAGGTTATGTTATTTATTTAGTATACTTGATAAATAACAAGTTTATAACTTTATAACATTTAGCTGAATTTTCATGTTTCAAGTTTTTATCTCAATATATATTATAAAGTTTACATCCCTTTTGATTTTGAAGGAAAAATTTAAAAATTGACACAAAGTTTCTCCAAAATTTGATCAGCATGGCACTATCTTTATTTCATAAGCTTCAAGTTTTTAACTCAATATATTATAAAGTTTACATCCCTTTTGATTTTGAAGGAAAAATTTAAAAATTGACACAAAGTTTCTCCAAAATTTGATCAGCATGGCACTATCTTTATTTCATAAGTTTGGTTGGAGACTGCTACAAGCTACAAGAACATATAATACTTTACATGATTTATGGTATGATTTACTCCCAAGAGTCACAAGACAAATGAAACTCAGCGTATATACATGCATATCTACATGCACATAAAACAAAACAGTACATGAAATGCTTTATGGGTAATAGCTTTCTGGGTCCGTGAAGCAAGTAAAGCTGCATGGGTTTTCTTTAAAGGAATCTAACGCGAATACATCAAATATCTAATCTAAAAATCGGTTTCATAAAGCATATTTAAAATCGAATCAGTTGGGGCGAAATGGTAAGAGTGAATGTGGGATAACGTCAAATCTTTCTTTTTTGACAAGTCAACAAGGCCTTCTCCGAATTGCTTTCCAAAAAATAAAAATCACGAAAAAGATAGACATAAGTACATTGCTCTCGACTTCTTTTCCACATGTAAAATCCAGAACGAATATACTAAACCACTTATCCCACTTTTGCAATTCGTAAGAAAGAAAATTTGGCCATCCGATGAAACAAATGTCAAAATAGCACGCAGATTGTTGTCAGATCATTCAATTGAAAATCGGATATTACAAAGTATGACAGCAATGTCATTTATTGAATGCATAGGCAAAAAGTGAAAGCCAAAATGTTACGCAGGTAGGATCGTAGGGATATTATGTCCAATGCACTACGTCCAAGTTTCCGTTTGTAACTCAGGCTTCAACTCAAAGCTTCAATAGCGTTCCCAAGAAATGCGATATAGAACATCTCATTATCCTTAATTTAACCGGATGTGGGGGTGTCAAGAATAAAAGACGAGTGCAGAGTCTAGTCAAATTTGAAAATGAATGAGAACCCCGACCGAACAACAACAACAGTACCTAATGTCTGCTGGAGCTATCAAATTGTCGCAAAACGGAATATCGAGTATTACGGATGATGAGTTCTTTTTTTATTGACGTACTTGATTATTCCGCTACAACGCTAATGGCTATTAAACTGCAGCAGTGACAGTGAAGTGAGAAATTCTATTTCCACGACTTGATTCTAAAAGCTCAACACAATTCAATTCCACCAGGTGTGTATGTACATATACTATACATTTAAGTATATGTATATACATACATACATAAATACATATATATGTATGAAGGTATACTTGTGCACGCACTAACTGCTTTATCAAACGATATATTCCAATTCCAATAAGCTGTTTTGCGAAGGACACGCAGCAGTTGTGTTTGAAATTGACGTGAAAACAAATTAACTAAGATTCATCAAAACATGATTAGATGATAGCTTCGTCAAAAATGGCTATGCTTTCCGTAGTGGATGACCGAATCAAACGTGATGTGCTGAGTGAAGGTGACTGGCTTGCCCTAAGATTGCATTGGGTACGACTGAGACTACATTCGTTGATACTTTGATTGTAATAAAATGGTAATAAAAGTTACATTATTGGCATTGATATTTTAGTGCATTTATACATTTCCAAATTTCATGACAGGTAGGCATTATAATGGCAAAATCATCCATATCACCACAAGGGAATAACCATTTTTTGTTTTGTTTTTGATACATTCCTTGCATGACTTATTGACAAGTAATCTGGATCAGTTTCAGAAAAAGGACACGTTTGTGTCTCCGGTAAAATGAGTCGGTATATTATATATTTTCAAAGTCGTCTCGGTCTTTGCTTTGTTATCTATCATTCAATTCCATTTCATCCCACATGCAGTGGTACATAATTTTGAAAACTTACCTTGTTGAAAATGGCCATGTTGATAAAATGGAAAAGTTGAGAAAAAAGTTGAATAGTAAGGGCAGCATTCACTCTAGAACGACGAAGTAGTGTCATCCCGGATCCTAAAACTCCGAGAATCTGTGCAGAAAAAAATTGCTTCGTTAAAAAATAAGCCTTTATTTATTTACAAGATTACTTTTCATATTTTTAGCCATAAAAGCGGTTCCAAACTTCTTTTCAAGTTACTAAATCCCCTTTAAAATGTTTTAATCCGTATTGATCATCATCATTATTATCCATAAACCAGTTGTAATGAGATATACATATTTATATGCAACTTGTTCATATATTATATCCTACTATGTTAGTTCATTATAGCTTTCATCGAAATGATATTAGCCTATCAATAATATTTTATTGAAATTATAGTGGAGTCTAGTCAAGGCGAGGCAAAAGTCTAGTATACTTCAAAGGAATTAGGCAACAACAAAAACCCCCATAATATCAACATTGAATATTGATCCTAGCAAAGGACAGTATGAAAGTCAATCAAGTATACTGAAGAGGGAAAAACGATAAGTTGGTTAGCAAGACTAAATACTATTAACGATATTGATTGGCGTATTTTACCGCTTGCCCAACTCTACGAGAGGCCAATAAACAAATTATAGTACATGAATGAAAAAAATGCTGCATTATATAAGCGTTTTAAGGAGTTCCAGTGTAAAAAAAATACTATGTAATATATACATTTGTATAGGTCTGTGTGTAAGAAATGTAACAAATTCGCCTCTTTTTCTTGTCCTACGACTACTATTTGCTTTGTGTATTACGGAAATAATTATTTAATAAAATATATAAAACCAGCCCCGCTGTGATGTGACTTGGCAAACAAGAGAAGGGTGGTACCTCATCGTATATTTAGGTAAATAAATGCCCGCCATTAGTGTTAGGTAAATATATACGTAATTAAGAACATATTGACAATGTATATTTGACGAATATTGGTTGTTTTCAAAATTTAAGAAAAGGGTTATAAATTAGCTGCAATATTCAACTGAAATACTGTTTGGGTTTGGACAGAGTCTAAAACATCGTTATTATAAAGGTACAACAATGGAACTAAGCTATTTAATAAATATACGGCCAAACGATGAACCTGCAGCGTTTGTTTTAGTTATTAGCGGGTGTGCTGAAATGAAATAAGCCCATGACATACGACTGTGGAATGCTATTAAAGAGACCAATATTATGTACTTTGTATTTGTATTAAATTTATGAGTGACCTTCCTATTTTCCAGTAGTGGCTTTTATCAAAGGTATATGAAGATTTTTGTGAACCGTACACCGTAATAATGGAACCAAGGTAAAATGTTTTTTAAACTTTAATGTATGTAGGTAGGTGTGTATGTACCGGTGTTGTTGCATTGTCATCCTCCTCGTCTCTTTCCAAGAAATAATGTCCCACCAAAGTGGCTGTTTGCATCAGAGTTCCTCTCGTGAGCGACTTGCATAAGGATATTGGAGACGCGGAGAAGGAAAGCGGACAAAAGATGCGCTCTTTCATGTGGAGTGACATCAGGTCGAAAGTGTGTCGTGGCACGGTATCTCGCTGCCAAGTAAATGGCGTAGGTCGGTGCTAACTTGAACTGGAGATTGGCTGGAATCACATTAAGTATTACTATAGAAAGGTAGGCTTCCTCTGCAGCTTCTGGAAGTTCTAACGTTGCCGGCAAAATGGAATCAGGACGAATCATTCTGAAAAAGACAAAATATATGAAAAGAAAATTAATTAAAACGTAAAAAAATATATAAAGACTCTACTGATGAGGAGAGCCTTCAGGTAGCAACAACATGAATCATTCATCAATGACACATTATATCCCTGTTTGTTCAAAGCAGTGCAGTGCTCTTCACATTCGCTTCCCAATTTTCCAAGATTCATTTTACGAGTTTTTTTGAAGAGAGAAAGAAAGTAGAAAAAGATTCGATAATTAAAACAGTAGTGCACTTCCCTTACGATCCATTATGAACAAGAAAAATGAAAGTCAGTTGATAGACTATATAGCATGCTGTTAATAATAGATATGAGAGGAAAGTTACAATCAAGTTTGTTAATGCTTTTTCTACCAATCTATTTTTTTTAAATGGAGAAAATAGTAAACAAATCAAGTGTACTTAGGTATACTTGTGTAGGTATAAACAATAAACAGGTAGAAAAGTAAGAAACAAAGCCCAAAGAAAAATAAAACATAATACAAAAAAACGCGACATAAAACAAAACAATAAAAACATACCTAGGAGCATCATCCTGTGTGGGTGAAAGTGGAGGAGAAAGTGGGATTCTTCCCTCCACACCCCCTCCGGGAATAATGTTGTTGTTATTATTACTATTATTTGCAGCCGTAGGAGAATCAATAATTTCCCTAAAGTGAAAAAAATAATTATAATAACAACAAAACTCAATCAAACTCAAGTATAATCAAATAAAATGTATAACAAATGAAGAAAATGAATGTTGAAGTCTGTGATCGAAAAATGATAACCCAAAACACAAAAAAAAGAAAGGCCGATGTATGTACTCCAAACTTGTTTATGAATGATGACGATACAGTAGGACTTAATGTTATAAGGTATACTTTGTTGAGTAAAGTACATTACACAAAATGACAAAATATAATTCGTTCACAATAGAAAATACGCATCAATTATCCAGCAGCAAAACTCTATTATAATTCTCATCTATCATATTATACGACAAAACGGAAGTTGACAGTTTTCCTCCATATTTTTCTATATACCCAATTTGATAATGTTTTGGTATAAAAAAATAATAATTTGTCGAAAAAGAAAATATCAAGTAAGGAGATAATACGGTAGGATTATCCTCTTTTGCTGTTTGGGTCACTTACCTTTCTGAAAAAGGCTGGCCTGCCCTGTGAGAAAAGCGAAAGTAATGCGTTCTCCCAAACCGTATCACTGCGCCATGTTGAAGTATCGTTGTCTCGTAGATTCGCTGTCCATTGACGTAAATATCAGCATCTCTGGATGATGGGGTAAGTGTGACAATCCCTTCTGTGGTGGCAATCACACAATGTCTAGGCCTCAATCCAGCAAGTTGCAGTCCACCCCATTCGCTTCCAACTTCAGTCACATCTGCCTCTAAGGCAATTCGTCTTCCTGTCTCACTTCCATCTGGAAAAAATCAATAGTCTTCATAAAATCCATATTCATATTACTGCAAAAATGGTAATAATGTGTAGCCTCGCCCCATTAAATGCATTGTGTAACAACTATATTGGAGCATCATCATTAAATTCATAAATTGGACAGCAGGTTTCATTTTCATCATTGTCGTGAGTTAATATTCCATAAATGATACATAAAGAGGTAGTTATGCCCAATCGCACATATGTTATTTCCTTCTTTCCCTGAGCAATATCCGGTACGTTTCGACAGTATGCAATGATCATGTCGATTTATTATATGGTATATATTTTAGAGAATCATACAGTTCGTGCTGGAGTTTTTTAGCTTAACCCAAGTACACATTAAAAGTCAAAAAGGTCAAACAAGTGGAGCTCATGTCTATATCCTTAAAACACGTGTAATCAAGTTTCCGGGGAGGAATTGTGCAAGTACTCATTCATCACCTTGAGCTTCGAGTTTTTATGAGTTGAAAAAGCAATTTCTATTTCTGTGAAAATGACATTATTCACTTCCTTTGTGCAAGTGCAGTCAACGGTTTAAACAATATTCTACTATTGAAACTAAATTATATTATTTGCTTTTAAATAATAAAAATCAATTATAATTATGTCAACTTCATTTAAAGGGTTTTTATTATTGAAAAGCCCCTCAAAACGAGGTCAATAGCAGTATATAAAAGCGAACATACTTGATAGTTGGTTATTTTTATAGTCGTATTCATAAATCAATATTATTCACCGTCTTTCACAATATAAATTTACAAAGGATGGTGTCTACTTGTCATATAAGACAAAACAATCAATTTTGATATGTCTACTAGGGCATTTCCTCTGTGTGCTAAATTTTCCCGTATGGAATACGTTTATTTCCAACACATGTGCCACACCACTACTCGAGAGAATGAGAAATGGAAAGCACACACAGAGAAAATGGTACTACGAATATAAGAACTACATAATACATGTCATTTCACAGATAGCACATCAAACACTAAAATTTATCACCGCAGATTTGACCAAAACACATTAAGTAAATAACTGTTTTCTCAGAAGTACATACACATAATATATACCTTTGTGCTAAAATATATTATGCTTCAAACTAAACGTTCAAGTCTCAATTTTCTACCTCCACTTTACTTTTTGTTTGTTTCAACTTTCTACTCCAAAGGGCGTTTTCATTAGAATTACTAAAAGGTACAAGTTTATTTAAACATTTATTCATCCGCGTGTACTAATTATGTGTCCTCTGTAATGAAACATTTATATAAACATATTCCAAATTTCACGTGCTCACTTGATTAACGGAACAACGGAGATTAAGGATTTGCTCTGAAGATGCCCCGTTATTACATAACATCCTATTAATCCCCTAAGTAAATCACATATTTCAGAATTTGTTTTTGAAATATTACATGTGGTATGCATATTTATGTAAATGAGAATGAAACCAAGTGCATGTTTATTTTATAGAGTACAAAGTAAATGGCGTGTGCCCACTTGTAAGGCAAACTCAAGGTCTCCTTAACCTAATAACTAAGTAAGGACAGTTTGCGATGTACTACTGGGAAATATATTACCTCGAGTACCACAACATTTTCATAAACACAGCAGGGATAATACCCGACTCATGCAAGGGTTTGCGATTTCTTCTCTGGTGATATACTTAAAGAGTTTTTTTCAGCTCATCATTTCATGGAACGCTGAGCTGGCTATCACGGCGGTGGTTCAAGAGTGAAAGTAAAAGAAAGTAAAGAGCACATAAAACACCTACACACTAGATACATTAGGTATACAATGTGTTTGTTAATATTGTTTGATACTTGTGTCGTGTGGTTATGAAAAATGTCAATGTCTTGAAAAGGCACATTCCAAAAAATGTACTGGTTTGGAAAGTTTGTTTTACTAAAAGCTAAATTTCGACAGGCAATTGCTTGTTTCTAGACATTGTTTGCTTATTCATTATTAATAATTTAAATAATTTACTCTTTTAGTTGCATATTGCACGCCTACTCTAATTTCGTCTGCTCTCTTGACATTCAATTTTCTTGCCCAAAATTCAATAATCATTTTCGCTTTCACTTTAAGCATGCATTTTCTTCTGCTTTTGACCACTGACATGAGATAATATAGATGGACGTGAAAACCCTTTTTCTCATCTACCCCACAATGAGAATCAAACTTGCCAAACAAAAGACTTTCTCCTTGAATGCAATTAAGATTTACAGGAAGGAGGGTGTGTGTCAGTCTAAATTTCTGCTTCGAGTGACATCTTATTTACGAGGAAATTGGTTTTCATTTAGGAAACCATATCTCTCTGGGATCTCTGCATCTTCAGACGAGATGAGAGCCTATTCCTTCCTGTCGATACCACCACATAAACAAAAATCTCGAAACATCAAGGTTGGTTGTTCCAAAGGGAGTTTTTGCATTCTTCAACAGAAACAATGTATTGATTACGTGTTTATATACATTATACATCCCTTCGCCAGGGAGTGTAAATTATTTACAAGGAAAAGTAAGAGAACTGTATAGACAGTTTTTTATGTATATGGGTTACATTGGAAAATATGTTAGGCATTTTCTGCATTGTGTAAGTGCGTCCTACAATTTGTATTCTAGTGGAAATACACAAGCCTTTCCAACATTTTAATAAATAATCATCTCCGTCCACAGAAGCCTCGTAAACTGCTCTTACTTTAAACATAAACCCTTTATATCGTACAAACGAGCAAGCAGCCAGCCTCAACCTTAACTTCACCAAAGAATGGAGTAGAAATGCCGTTAGGTACGAAAGTACGAAAATGGGGTAAAAGCATTTTGTGGTGTGGTAGAGAATAAAGGCCCTGGAAAGAGAAATGATTAAATAAAATAATTGAATTGAAAAGTGTAGACATGTGTCTACTTAAAAATGTCCCCTTCAACCATATATATATTACACAGCAGCAGTAAACAAAGAAAAAAGGTACATATCTGGATATAATATACACTACTGCATGCTACTACATATATATTATGTATACTTTCACTTTCTTCCGCTCAAATCAACAACTCTCTTTTTGAAGTCAGAGTCGTTTCAATTTAGAGATCATTTCAACAAACAAGCCAACAACATTTCAGTAAACTAGTCTGTGGGACACTCAATTCCACTGTAATATGTCTCCAGAGACAAACATTCAGCAATTTGTCACTTCAACAAATATACATACAGCAACAGACTTTTGAAATACCACGAAAAAATACGAAAGAATACTTGAGCACTCTAAACTCAACCGACAATTTCGTGGCTGTTCTTTCCTGCTTTATATAGGACAGACAAATTACGTATGTATACATTATGTACGTACGTACGCAAACCATAATTACCTACATACATATTCCATGTTCCCATAAACATCAAAGCTTCTGCACACGCACAATTCTATCCATTCAAATGTTAGTGTGCTATCGTGGAACTGTGGGGTCATTGCTAGGTGCACGTTTTTTCATATAAGTATAATATTTACTTGGGAGAAATCTAAAGTCTACTTTCCCTTGTATTAAAAATGGAAAAGGTGCGTACGTGTTCTTAATCTAGATATTGTAATAACAAAAGTAGCAGTAAAATATTTATTGCCCGAACAATGCACGCACACAAGAAACCGATTAGTAAATTTGTTGATCAAATGCGTATTGCGTAGTCGTCAGTCAGACACACAAACTATGCTACCCAACTAACCCAACTGCTCTACTAGTATACTAACTCATAAATACACCTCTATGTTCATTCATAAGAAAATATATCAGCTCATCCCCTCTGGCAGCACACGTGGCAAAAAATGTACGCATACGTGGAAAAGTGCCCCCTTTTCCCATGAGTTCATGTCCTACACATCGCCAGAGTTTCTTTTGTGCTTTAACTGGTTTATTGTGACGCACAAAAAGTAACAATTACCATACTATAGAATAATACATCATAATTTTAATATGGAAAAGATGCTTTCTGTTACGGTTAAAATATCTCAATAATACAATGGGTATATTATTCACGTAACTTTCCCCTGTGGTTTTTAAAAGCTTTTGTGCTAAATCCCTTTATCTAAATACTTGCCTACCTATACCTAAAAACGCTACACTGCTTTCTCTCATACCCTACCAGTCACAGGAAAATGTTTCATTTTAATACTATAATGAAATTAATAAAATATTGCTGCTATCCTGTTATAAATTCTTCATCCTTTATTCTAAGAAAGCCGGGGGCGTAGAAATCAACAATAGCAGCAGAAGGTAAACGAAAAAACCTACCTTTTATTAAACAATGTATGCCTATTTTTCATTTAATTTATTAAATCCGTACAAACTATTCATAAACTGCACAAAATATTATCCTGCATACAGGTAAACTTGTTCCACCTCAGTCTATTGTTGTGTCACTCAGCTTGTGTATAGGGCGGGGTGTACTACTTTATTTTTGTGCTGGGAAAAGAAATTGTTACCTATATACCTAGTTAAGTATTGCATTGGTAAAACAAAGAATCATGGATTATTATTATGACGTCATTCAATCCATCATCATGATGATGAGTAAATGTAACCAAATGTGTATTTATTATGGCCTAAAAAAGCTACATAACATATATGCCATACCTATATGATATGTACAATGTACATATTATGCAGTCAAATAACTGCATGAGCAAAAGAAAACATTAGGTTTATTGTACACGACTTTTTTGCATGCCGATGTGTTGGAATATCGGAGAAAGTATATGACTTTTTTTCCATACATTTTGGCTTTTTATACTCGAGTAAATTTTCCCTACGTGCTTGACAGATATGTTGATGATGATGATAGTGTTTATGTAGTTGGCGTTGATGCTAATAATAAGTAATAAACTTATTTTTGTATGCCAAAAGTAAATGGAGAGATATTAAAGATTAACGGATTAGAAATAAGAACATGTAGTGTGCAAAAACAAGGTACCTAAGTAAACGTATTTTGCGTCAAGTAATGCGATGATGATGAATGATATTGATGTTTCCATTCTGCCCTCCTTTCATTACACTAAGCTTGTCATAAAAAATGGCTCAATAAGAAGGGTAAATAGCATCCATGGTGTGTAATGAAAAAAACTAATATAATAACATGTGAAAAGGAAAATGCAAGCTCGACGCAAAAAAAATGTATATATTTCATCAAAAACATCCTTTCCAGCTACAAGAACAAACGACCCCCACGATGAACAAACAAAATAAATGTGAAAACATTCGGGATCAAAAAATGAGCATTTTTCACATAAAGCTTTTTATGAGATTTTCATTTATTCTTTCTTGTTTGTCTCGAATTTTGCCCTTTTATGCAGTTAAAGCTCCCTTTGTGTGTTATAACATGTAGCGCGACAAGCAGCATGTTAAATTCCCCATTTTTTGATTACATTCACTTTTATCCATTTGAGACGAATGAAAACAAGTTAAATATCTAATATCAATCTGGCATAACGCATAAAAGAGTGTTTGTGAGTGAGTGAGGAATGCAATGTCATTTTTCCTTTTATCATTGAGATCACATATTATATTATGATGATATATAGCACAATCTGATCTCGTGCCTATTAAACATTTTATTACCCTTTAATATCAACTCTTTTTCAACCTGAAATATCAGGTAATGCCGTACTACTTATATTCCGTGAACTGATGATAGACAAGGACGTATGCAATGTCTGTGTTTGACACGTCAATTAAACTTTACCGGATTGGAACGTCTTTGTTTGGCTACATTTTGTCTCTTTCTCTTTACGTTACATTACGCATACATTAATGTATCATGTGAACAAGTTTTATCTTTTGCTACACATCCACAGAAGCACACTCATTCATTCATCACACGCAATTTCTCATTTATTTTATAATGTTAAAACAGACTATACTCCATCATTCGTATACGAAGCAGCTTTAATATAATGGAGCCAAATTATACTCTAGGAAATTTGATCCATGGAGGGAACTACATATTATTATGAGAGTATATTCATAATACCGAGTAAGAGTACTAATTGCAGAATGAAATTCGTAATGTTTTAGTGAGGAGAGGATATACAAAAGTAATACCTAACCTGGCATATATCAATATGAAACAGACAACATTTGCAAAGCAAAGTGAGGGAAATATGGATGGATGGTTTTTACCCAAGCAATGATGACAGTCCATTTTCGTGAAATAAATTGTCAATCAAAACATGTACATTAATTAATGCATATAAGTTCCTAGAACTGAAAGGCAAAATTCAATTTAACCTTTTATGAGAACCATTTCCTACTCCTACAAAATGGCTCCCTTTCATCATTTGATCACGATTCCCTTTTTATTCTCTTTGCAAATTCAAACTACAAAATCATGAAAAGCCTTCAGTGCCCACCTATTAATAGTATGTAGCAACATGACACCTTTTACTTTAATATTTTCACATGGTACACACAGCTATATAATGGATAGTTCAAATACAGTTTCCTACGCAGTGACTTTCACCCACACTCGATTCTATTTTTTCCAAAACAATCCCACTATCTAAACAGAATCATCACACGTTTTATTGCATGACTGCATACATGCATAAAAATATAGCCGCATCATCCTATTTTTTCTTTATTATTTACCGACGGACAAATTGACCTACTTCCATAAATATATTCTCAGCAAAATATAATAGGAATGACGCAATTTCCAAATTCTTCCCGTTGCACCATTTTATACATCAGATTTTCCCCTCATAATAATCTGTCGCGCATGCCAAAGTAAATAGCATATTATGTGTGTGTGTGGGTGAAAGTTGGTTTTTATGCTCG